>JAFVLL020039423.1:0-11778 GCA_021397915.2 Tor tambroides | reverse complement strand
CATTTTAATTTGTCCCTTTTAAGCTATAGAGTCGGTGTTAATATGCCAAACAGTGGTCGTCTCTGATATATGCCAGGCCATGGTCAATTTATCCCGAATTCCAGTCATGGGCAATGCTCTTATATTTTCTTTGATTTTGTGCGTGTACATTATGTGTGCCATGACGTACATAAATGTAATCTCATAATGAGCTATGGGTCTGCACACAGCACCGATTCAATAATAAGCCATAAATCATTCCAGCCAGTTATGACACTACATAAAGCCTACGAAACACACAAAGGCAAAAGTGTACGTGAGCATAAATCCTTGTAGCCCTCGTGCGCCCCTGTTATTTCAACACAAGAGAAGGTGGAGAGGGTCGAAACCCTTCACATCTCCACATCTACAGTTTAAAGCGATAAGGACGCAGACACACTGCTGCATCTATCTGGGTTTACACAGGGGCATCTCTAGTGCTGGAAAGCGTCCCGTTGGGCTGTTTGGATGAAGGTGTGGGGGCAATTACATCCCCTACCCCTTTGGGACTCTTTCATTTACTGCAAGACTGGGTCCTTTAATATGGTGCGGCTGGAAATCGCCGGGTGAGGGCCTCTCTCAGACTGCGTGCTATTGTGAAACGTCTTTAGATAATCAGACCACCGATAAACCCATATCATGAAGAAAATTACACCATTGGTAGATTAAAGGGAGTTTTTTTTCCTCCCCCGATACTTCTAATATTGTAATTAGACTGCTTAATTTCAATTATGGATCTATTTGAATGGTTTTGTAATTGAAAAAGCACAAAATGCCCACAATGCTCCAGCTCTTTTAAAGAAGTGCACACACATAGGTGCACCGTTAAGTGCTTCAATATAAGGCCCCAAATGTACTCTACACAAGTATGCAACAGAGATGTGAATGCTTGAATATACTTAATACTTGTATACTTCAAGTTGTTACGTTTTTGGAATCAATTTGGAAGTGAGCATCACTCTGATTCCCTCTACAAAAAGCCAATAGGTTTTTTTACATTGTCTTTTGAAGTCCTGCAGAAAATAAGCCCTGGGAACATCCAAAGTTTATGATTCTTACGTGCTTTGTTCATCAACATAATCTTTACAAATGAACGGAACTTTTCCAAATTTTGAAGTCTAAATACAATCTACAAGTAAGTAAAAATATCTTTATTTCTGAGTTTGAGTTAGAATTGTTTACAAGAGCGTGAGTACACTGTAAAAAAAATTTTTTTAAGCCAACTTAAAATTTTAAGGCAACCAGCTTCTGCAGATTTTTGAGTTTTCTCAACTTGTTGTTTTAAGTTTATACAACAAAAAGTTGAGAATCTCCCACAAAAATTAGTTGAGTGAACTCAAAAATCTGCTGAAGCTGGTTGCCTTAAAATTTTAAGTTGGCTCAACTTTTATTTTTTTTTACAGTGTATAAACACAACAAGGCTGTAAAAGTGGACTAGTGAATAGTTCTGCTGTTGAGCATGATGACATTTAATATCCTCAGAATTAGCAACCACCTTCTTTAAGAAACATAAAAAACTTCAAAAAAAAAAAAACACTCATGGGGTATTACTTATGTATTTTATGTTGTAGGATAAATCATGAAAATATCTTGAGCTTGTGTTAACCATAGACCTCATTTAAGGGACTAATCTCTATTAAAGGAATAATTCACCCCAAAATGAAAATTTTGTCATCATTTACTCACCCTCACGTCCTTCCAAACCTGTATCAGTTTCTTTCTTATGTTGAACACAAAAGAAGATAATCTGAAGTTGTTTTTTTTTGGAAGAACCAAATGCTGTTGGTCCCCACAGACTTTCTATAGTAGTGACTTCCATCAACTGTTTGATTACCAGCAATCTTCAAAATAACTTCTTTTGTGTTCAACATAAGAAAGAAACTCATACAGGTTTGGAACAACATGAGGGTGAGAAAATGATGACAACATTTTAATTTTTGGGTGAACTATCCCTTTAAACTGGATGTGTTGTCGTTCTAATAGCTTAGTTATAACATTTTATACCAATGTATCTAATTATTGTAACTAATTAAATTGTTCAAATTGATTCCCAGAGTTCTGCCATGACAGTAGTAGACTGTACAAACGTAGAAGACGGCAGCTAGCTAATGCCCGCTACAGCTCCCTCTCGTGGCAACACTGAGAATGCAATGAGTACTTGTTTTAAAATAAAACTGTCTGGGTTCACATACTTGTGTACAGTATGTTTTGAGCCAGTGATTTTTCTGGATCAGACACACATGGCCTGGAACCAAACATCCCTGAAATTATTTTATCATCTTTATTTAAAACATGAACGTTTCTTGCTCTCTACTTTGCATTTTAATCTTATTGGCTGTGTTTGTCTCAACATGCTGCCATGGACCGAATTCACTGGCTGAGAGAGCTGTCAGTCAGTCAATATTATGTTTTCCGTGCCTTCATGCACGTGCTGCCCGTTCGGATTGAGCAAGTTAGGAAAAACGACCCTAAAATGACACAATTAAGTTTCTCGTGCACGGTTAGCGCCTCAGCCTCGCGTCTGGATCTCTAATTTGGCTTTGGCTACCGAGTGCTAGTTAAGAGCCTGAGGGAGAGAGAGAGAAACTGAGGGAAGACGAGAGAAGGAAGATATTGAGATTTAAAGATAGAGTGAGTGAGTAAGAAAAGGGCAGATGGAAAACACCCCAGGCTTAGATGAAGAGAGAAATAGAATTAGCGATATATGTCGAGAGAAGGCTGTGTCTAGAGAAAGCTAGAGGAGTGGAGAAATGAGAGCCAGGGAGGGAGTCTTACGGGGAAGAGAGAAGCCCGACTTCCCTGGAAGAGGTTAAAAGCAGGCAGTCGGCGGCCCTCATCAGTCATTCTCCTGAATGGGATTTGAGGACAATAAACCTGTAGCACCCGGACGAATGGAGACGGAGTGCGCTGTCAGCAGCACACGATTTATGGTGCCCAATTCCGCTGATCTCCCGCACAGAAACTCGGACTGATAAACAGTGATTAATCACCTTTACATCCGATTTCAGCACTGCCCCCTCCCCCAACAAAGTACATTAAATGCAGTCATAATTATTTCACGTGAAAGCTTCCCTCTTTTCTGAACGGTGGGAGGGAAACGAGGGGCAACACGTGGGCGTCCGTTTCGGCCTTATTTAGTAAGCGAAATCTATATCTTATTTCCATTTTGTCGCCTCTCCACCGGTCGCCCCCCGGGGAACAGTGGAGGCATATGGTGTCGTTTAGGCTTGGCGAACTTTAGAGGCATGTTAAGACG
This sequence comes from Tor tambroides, assembly GCA_021397915.2. Lineage (NCBI taxonomy): Eukaryota > Metazoa > Chordata > Actinopteri > Cypriniformes > Cyprinidae > Tor > Tor tambroides. The sequence goes on along the minus strand of JAFVLL020039423.1, from coordinate 8,504 downwards.
ACTTGAAAAATTAGCATCCAATAAATCAAGCGACGCCAGCTCCCCGAGCCAAGCCGCTGAAGTGCCGGACCAGGGTAAATCTGATTTGATGGGATGTTTTTGGGAAGGTGTATGTTCACATGGGAGGCATGGAGGTGTATTTGTTGCGATTAGATAAGGAATCACATGCATGTTTCAGAGCATACTTAGGGGTCAAAGCATGCATAAACATTTTACACGCACCGGATTGCTTAGCATATTTGCATTTTTACGCGTGCTACATATGCATATCGCGCGCATTCGATTCGTGTAACGGCTGCATTGGATTGCGCGTTTATGCATGCCAGAATCAAGGGAGGGAGGGAGGATAGGGAGGTGGAAAAAGTCAGATAAAAATGATAAACAACTGCTTTCTGTCACCGATGGTTATTTAGAGTTTTGCTGTAAAGCTGTCCTGAAATGAACAGATTTTAGTCTAATGAGCAAAAAAGGCAGGCCGTTAAAGAGCTGCTATGTGCTCAGCACTTCTTCCAAATGAAATACTGTAATACCATTTCCCCCTCATTAGGATGCAAAGGGCTCAAAGAACTCAGGGCAATAAAGAAATCAAAGACCGAGAGGGCAAACAACAGCACAAAAAAGACAACAAGTCAGTCAAACAAAGACGGCTCCTAATCTGCGGTTCAGAAAACAGTCCGTACCACTGTTTCATCTCAGTGGGAAATGATGGCCTGGCTGATTAGCGCATTGTCAAATGCACCGTGCGAGATGGGAGAACTGGGCCGCGATTTAAAAATCATTTCTTAAGTGTCTCTCTGAAGCGCCTGTGTCTGAATTTGATCTAGAAATCAAAGCACATCTGACGAACAAAGAATCAAAGTAAGTATCCGAGCGGGGCCCTGTGACCACAACACTCAAATGCAGTTTACCTGCATAAAATTCAGGACCATAGACAGCTCCCACCACTGGATTCAGCTTCCAGCCTGTAGAGGAATACACAGGGGAAGAGAGAATTAGCTGCGAATGCTTATCGCCTTGACCTGTGGAGTGTTTGTTTCTCGATCTTTCGCCGATGAATTCAAGGGACTGGCGGGAATTTGAAAAGAAACTGTAGAGATTCGGAGGAAAGAACAAAAGAAAAAGGGGAGGAGGGAGAGGAGGAGATGTGATATGATGAGAAAATATTTAAGGTGACATTAAGTTGAAGGAGTTAGGGGGCGGCAATATCGGGGCATTCGGAAGAGTGCGAGCAATATAGGATGCGAAAGGGAGAGGGAGAATGAGAGACAGAGAGCAAGAGAGTAGTGAGTGCTGTCCGGTGTGCTGTCAGTGATAGATGGGGGCTGTAAAATAGCCTCCTCTCACTCCCCATTGGCTGTGACTGAAGTAGAGCTGGGGGGTCTACACTGCTGCTGATATATTTGATTCTTTTATTCCCCCTCTCTGTCTCTCTCTCCATTGCAGTCTGAGGGAATGAGCATCAGCGGAAGAGCTCAGGACCCCACCAAGACCCCTGCGCTGAATGAGCCACCTCTCTACTCTGATCCCTATCAGCTAAGCTCTCCCCCCGGAACTCCTGAACAGCATAAGGAGAGCTGTAGAGGAAGAGATCACTCTTTACATTAAGCCCCTTTTTAGCGGGAAACAAAGTGGACATTACATCATTCGCATTATACTTGATGATAGCTTAAAATAGCAGCCCTAAAAAGAATTTGCAAACTTTAAACTGCATTAGATAACAAAATATCAAACCAAAAGTGATTTCCATTAAGGAACTAAAACATTTAAAACAGTTTTTTTTAATTATTTAAAAAAATAATACAAATAATAATTTTATATAATTATTTATAAATATAATAAATAATTCTGTTTTAAATGAGTAATTATAAAAAAATATAATTTTATATCATCAAAGAAAGAATTGGGTTTTAAATTGTTCAAAAATTAGATACACTGTCCAAAAGAAAAAAAAAAGAAAAAAAGAAAAATAGTTATTCATAGTTATAGTTCATAGTTAAATATCAAATAGTTATATATCAAAATGGGATTTATATTTTAAAGAGCCCACATTTATCAAACAAAACATTTAACAAATATATGTTTTTTTTTAAAAAAAAGTACAAAAAAAAACAATAAATAAAATAGAATTTTATTAAATTATTTATAAAACAAATAATTGTTGTAGCTTAAAATTAATTAAAAAAACATTATTATAATTTTATATAATTATTTATAAATAATATATAGAATTGGGTTTTCATTTTTTTTTTTTTACATTAGAAATACTGTTAGGGTTAGGCTCTTTTTTGTGCATATGTTGCTTGGTTTGATAATGAAATTCATTCATTTTAAGTATAAAATTACATTTGGGGCCATTGAATGTTTATACAGTGAAAAACAAAAGCTCTTACCGTTTGTATATGGATTGGCCACTTTTTTGTTTGTCATTACTCGTGCCGTTGCATTATTTACCTGTGAAGAAAAAGTAGATATAAGAAACAAAACCCAAATCAAAACCCAAAGAATACAGGCACATATGCCACAGGCATGATTGTGACAAAAATCTGGTTCATGCTTCTCCGGAAAAAGTAAAAAAAACAACAACATTCACATGCTCTAATTATCAGTTGAAAAATTATGAGATGCTAAAAAATGAAAGCGATCCATCAAGCTCTGATCTTCTGTTTTCCTGCTGGATATAGGATCTAATCCAGGCTGTTTGTAGAAGAGCTGGATGATGACATCTGGTTCAACATGTAATGAAACAGAGCAACTCTGGAAATGAAACCCAGAGTATATTGGAATTCCCCACTAGCCAAGCTGAGGGAGCTTCCTTGAGGCTTCTCCGCAATTTAATCTGCCACATTGTCTAGACAGTTCTACATATTCCCAGACACTACAACCTCGTGGCGGCGGTGGCTTCACAAGCACTATATTTAACCTCAGGAAGGAGGAGTCATATTGTACAAGCTCTTCAGGTTACACATAACACCAGAAAATGAATGAAATCAGAACACTTATGGTGACTGGTTTATTTGCACTTGTACATGCACTGTAGCTGAACCAGCCTGAAAAAAATCTCTATATTTTTTGAGCTACATGAAACCGTTGTTGATTTTATTATATCATTAACATATAATCTTCACAGAGCTCTCGGCCTTCAAGTAAATAGAAGCTGCACTTGCATGCCTGCTGCCTACACAGAAAACATTCACTCAGGGATATTACCAAGATGGCCGTCGAGTGAACTGACTTGCCTTAAAGGGACTTTAGTAACACACAGCGAGGCCAAGCAGCTTGTTGGGAGGCGCCAAAGGAATTTAAACATGGCCGCTGGCAACAGAAGCCATGTTAGTATTTCACCCTCATGTTAATTAGCGTTAATAGCTTTCCGTTCCACAGGGCCCATGGAGGTCATTTAGCTTGAGGAAACAACTGGCCTCGACTCTCCCTTGATATACAGGTCTAGGTATTGTTTGTGCATTACATGAATTATCTTAATTGTCCTATAGAAAATCTTAATAGCCCTGTGGAGAAGAGGGGAAAAAAGAGAAAAAGAGACTGTGTCCTCAAGCGAGACATGTGAAAGAGGAAATAAACCTCGGCTGTTTGGGATAAACAAGTGGGATTTAAAGTTACGTTGACAGGCCTTTGATATCTTGAGATGAAAATAAAATGTACATTTTTAGAGATGGAGCATCGGTTAACACACACTGTAAGTGATGATAAAAAGTTCAAAAGCTTCTTTAAATACAGTTGCACATACACATCAAAGCAAAAAGAATCAAATCTGATGGCATGCACATCAAACACGCATACACAGTAATTATCACATATGTCACAAGTAATATTTATCCGCAAAACCATAGACACATGAAACATGCAGCATGCGTTTGGGATGCAATGCGGTGAAATGAGACTGTGCAAGCATGTTCCATCAAACCGACAGCGCTTGTGTTCTCATGGGATGGGGATGGTGGGGTATTGATAGTTAGATTAGGAAAGCACCTCAATTTTGCGTCCCTCTACGATTGTACCATTTAATTTCTCCCGTGCACGGTCTGCGTCTGCGCTTGTTTCAAAAGTTACAAAACCAAAACCCTGAGATGATGTGATCATAGAGGATTCCCAATAGAGGATGAAAAGGGTGGTTGAAGATATTTGAATGGGCAATAGAGTGAGCATGAAAAGAAGAAAGAGGAAGAAAGAGAAAGAGGTTACAGTCAGCAGGGTTGCAACTTCTGTCCATTAGTAAGAGGTGAAATTAGGACTTTAGGGTAGGGCTGCATGATAATGGTTAAATGGTTAATCACAGTTATTTTGGGCAAAAATATAATGATGATTTTTAATCACAGTTATTGTTTTATTTTTTGTTTTGCTTGCAGATTTAGTCACAGCAAACAACTGCATGAAAGAAATCATACTGGTTGTATAAGATTTAGTTCACACTGCAGGCTAAAGTGGCCCAAATCTGACTTTTTTGCCCAAATCTGACCCATATCTGATTTTCTTATGACAGTCTGAACAGCACAAATCCGATTTTTTTCAAATCAGGCCCAGGCCACTATCATATGTGGTCCTAAATCGGACACATATCCGATGTTTTGCAATGCGACTTCAGTCTGAACGGCCATGTCGGATTTCATGCAATTTTTACATCATTGAAATGCGACAGACATCACAATTCTGCGCTGGAGGAGGCGGGAAGATTAAAATCACAATGGCAGACAATACTATCACTTCGTTATTTAGGCTCTGACTGCACATTAACTTAAAAATTGCTAAACACACGCTAACAAGAGCAGCATCCATTTTTATTTCCGCAAACACAGTGCGCTGCGTCTGACGTCATGTCGTCTTCTGCGCATGCGGGTCACTTCAGGGCCGTATACGCTTCACGCATGAGACTGGTGGCAGTTCAATGACAATGTGAACAACAGTGCAAAAAAAATCCGATCTGAGCATTAAGACCTGCAGTGTGAACTAAGTTTAACATTTATTTGAGATCACTAAATTCTAAAGGACTTTTTCTGTAATGACAGAGAGCGCATGGTTGCCAGTTTTGGAATATCAAGGCAACCAATGGTCAGAAAATTTATCGATTTCTAAAAAAAAAAAATCTCTGATTGGGGGATTTAAACTCCTGAAATCTGGCAACCGCAACCATGTAAGCTTCTGGGGGCTTGTAAACAATGCAAAAAAAATGCTAATGCCAAATTTAAATGAAATGTTTTCAGGATAAAAAAACAACAAAACAACAGCAGGAGAGTATCGCAGACAAATGTACTTAATAAACCAAACAAAAGCAGAAATCATGATCACGATTAAAATACAATTTATCGTGCAGCCCTACTTTAGGGTGAGAACCACTGGAAAAGAGACAAAGCAATCTAAGATCACGATCAACAGTGACACATTCTGCATTTCTTAATACTGAAACATTTGGCATGCATGCTTGTGTACATTAGTGCATCTCCCATATGTCTTGCTAAGCATAAAACTCATTCTTTATAAACTACAGACGTTGCCCTTGTCGTTAAATGATATAAACTAATGTAAGGAATGTTTCCAAGGCCAAATAGGAGCTCAGAGGTTTAATGCACACAATCCTGCGCTCTAGCTAGGAAGCGCCTGCTCTGTCCCCACACCCCCACCTCCGCTGTCAGCCGTGAGTTATGGCCAACTGCAACCCAAACGCCATATCCGGAACAGCTATTAGGTATGCACAGCAAACAAGAGCGTGGAACAAGACCTGGTCTTTTAGTTCATACACATTTTGCAAGTATGGCCTGGTAATTGCTTTGGGAGGCCTGTGAGTATGATATGCATACATGGACACTCCATTCCTTGTGTCTGGCATGAATAAAGACCAGCCCAGGAGTCCTTGGCCCGCGAGGAAACAGAAAAATCAAAAAGGAATGGGCCGCAAAATTAATCCTTTTGACATTTTGCGCTACTGTGTTCAACATAGCGCTTGTAGTTTTTCCCTTTTATCACGGATTTAATTAGCTTACACAACTAGAAAGCTGAGCCACTATCTTATAAATAACACTAACATACAGTACTTTTCCTGTTCCAATACATATAGTGAGCTGCCTACAGAGCCAGTATCGTAAGGAATCATGGGTGCTAAAAGGCAGGCAACTTAACTATGATAGTTACTAAACATCTTGTTTTTGGATAAATTTTAAGTCAGCATATAAATAGATTTTATATAAATATAACTAATATATAAATATTATTAAGCCTCCCTATGTAGGCAGCTCACTAGATTTTGAAACAGATCCACTGCGTAGGAATTCAAAAGGCCAGCGGGAAACAGGTTATTTGTGAACGATCGGCTGATCTTATAATGCGCGTTACTTAGGTTGAGTACACTGTGACGGTTTGTTCCAGCAGATTCACCCCTGTGAATCACCTAGGAGGAGGTGAGAGAAGTTCTCCTCAGCAAAATGTCACCCTCCTTTGAGACCAGCAGCGCTGTATGGAAGAATGGCTATATATAACCATTTTCTAGCGCAAGACTGGAGACTTAAACAGCTGAATCTTATTACAGTGGGACAGCTCTAAGAGCAGAATCACTGCGTGTTGGTCAGACGTTCACTTCTCTGAATTATATAACCGAGCAAGTTGACTCGTACTCAGCTGAAACCGCTCAGTTGTCTCTCGGCGTAGCTACCTTTCCAAAACGTGTCTCGGCTCAGTGTGAGCGAGTGTGAGAGTGTGACGTTTGAGTCATTTTGCGGCTGCTGTGTAAGAGCTGTAATTATTCGGCTCATGAAGGGAAGAGGAGACCTGTGGGGAGGAAGAAGTATGAAGTGACAAAGAACTGCTCTTCCAGCTGACTTACCTTAGAGCCCCGCTCGTTAAAAATAATTTCCACATCCAAAATTTTCCCAAATTGCTGTGGAGAGAAAAGGGGATGGGGAGGAAAAAAAGAAAAGAGGAGAGACAGGGGAGAAAGAAAGAAAGACAGAGAGGGAGAGAGAAGGAGTAATTAGAACTCATCTCTTCTGCAGTTTGTCAGGAAACTTGAGCACTTGATTGCACAGGGAGCTAAAATAGTAAACCCACCGCTTTCACTATGAACACGCAAGACAAACCTTCACACATCACACACCTTTGCCATGACAGAGAAATGATACTGATGAGCACAACTCATCAGTAATGGGTTACTTTAAAAGTAGCGCATTACAACATTACTCAGTATAAAACACAACAAAAGCTAATTACAGTATGTATTCTCCCATTACTATTAAGCTACTTTTACTACTTTTTCCCCACCGTTAACTGACTGAACCTATGTTTGAGTATACTGCATATTTTTTAATATAAAGTGAAACAGTATAGACATTATTCTGCAATTACGGATCTAAAAAATATTATACAACATTTAGTTTCAGGCTTTATTTTTGTAGTGGGGATTTTTCAGTGACTGTTTTTGTGGCAGGTACTGGTAGCTGGTGACAAGTGACTGACTTCATGATTTAGTCAATGAATCATTCACTCATTCGATTCATCCAAAACACTAATTCATTCAAGAGCAAAACAAGTGACTGTTTCTATGATTGAATCAATAAATCATTCATGTATTAGATTTCTGTGTCTGAAATTGCATACTCACAGAGTAGGTACTTGTTCTGAACATGTAACTGTTGAAAAAGTACTTTCTTTATATTATGAATTTTGTGTAGTATGAATGTAAACCAGACATACTATATTCGACTATTAGTAAAGAAATATGCATATTCAGACGCAACCACTCTCTTTAAGAGTGAGTCAATGAATACATCAAAGAGTCATTAATTCAGGAGAAAAAAAAAACTCACTGAATTCTGAACCAGTAATATGTTGAGTAGTATGTTGTTCCGAATTCAGCATGCCTTTATGAGTGAGTCAATGAACCATTCACTCGTTTGATAAAATAGGTGGCTGTTATTATGATGATTGTTAATGAGATTTATGCAATTTTAACATTAACTCAGCTGAACTGATCAAAAACACTGATTCACTCAGGAAGGAAATGTGACTCTTTTTCTACGCGAATAAATGAATCATTCCCTTATTCGACTCGTCCAAAACAATCATTCACTCAGTTGATTCACTCAGTAAGCCTGATTAATTCAGAAAATATTAACTTTGCATGACACAAAAACTACAAATACATTTTATATATTTCAAAACGTAACTCAGAACCTATGATGTAAATTTAATTGAGGGGCTGCCTAACCAATTGTACTACATGAAACTCTTGGCTGGGTCAGGATTCTGGGAACGAGCAGGACATACTGCTGATGGGAGCAAACTTCAAAAGATCACAGCGGCACCCTGCTGTGTATGCACCAGTGCTCTTAATGACACGATATGGCTTGTTATTTTCTGTGGTGTTTTTGACTGATAAAAGCTGGCCGAAGCCACGGGAGAGGGTATTTCTGGCTTGACTTAACACCAAACGCCCGACTCAATTAAAAAAAGGATAATTGGATATAGAACAGCCATCATCGCCGATGATAAACCATATATTT
>JAFVLL020039422.1:0-125031 GCA_021397915.2 Tor tambroides | reverse complement strand
TAAAAAAAAAAAAAAAAAAAAAAACCTGACCGCTGGTTTGGGTTTAAAATGGAAGCTGTGAGAGATGAAAGGACACTCTGAGCTGTGCCATAATCCTTCTCAAACGCAAAACCTCCTCTCGAGATTTTGACAGACACGTTGCACAATAGGTCTGAGCCTATGAACTCCACAGGAATATCAAAAAAGATAAAACTAAATATTTCACAAGTCAGCATATCCTGTTTTATTGTCAAAGGAGCAAACAGTTCCTTCAGAAATACATGCAAAGCTAAAAAAAAATAAGGCCAAACTATGGCCTTGAATTCATAAATAGTGATTAAACTATAACTCTGCAGTGAACAATCGCTAACATCAGCTTAAACAAAAAAATCAAACCACAGACAAAACACTGAAGTCATCTGACTCTGCATGCGGCATAAACAATAATTAATCTAAAGACCCAATCAAAGCAGAGCAAGGGTTACTGTGGTTGCATCATCAGCACCTGGACTGTGTAAAGCACCTGAGTGCCAGTGCCCTTCTGCAGAGTAAACATTACCACTGTCACATGGTGATCCGGCTCACTTTGCAGAGCTAGTTTTGACCCCGTATGCACACTGAGGTAGAGGATTGGGTAGAACATGGATGATCTATATATTTTAAAGAAAATGTGAATGATACTTGTCAATGCAAACTCACGCTGCTTGCATCACAATGCTAGTGTGTTATGTGAGGTTACTAAGGTGTTTGGAGTAGTTTTAGCACATTGTTATCCAGTTGCTGGGTGGTTGCTTACTTGGACAAGTCTCTACAAAAGTCTGGTCCCAAAATATGAATCTGTCCCACCTTTAAAGGATCTTCTTGTCCATTTTATTAGTCTTCCAAGTGAAAATTATAAATCCTCAAGTTGCATGATCTGAGAGGCCTGTAGCATAAATGCTGAAGAACAAGTAACATGACATTTAACACCTTGTTTTAATCTCCAACCGCAGGTATGAGCAATAGTAATAACAATACTTGCTTTTGCAAGCCCTTTTAAATTAGGGATGCACATATAATAAAATTCAAGAATACAGATAAGAGAATAATTAATTTTTTTCATTATTTTAATTATGGCAGATAAACCAAAAAATCTTTAAAATGAACTTTTAAAAACATATATATTTATTTTATTTTAAATGTACATGCACAATTAAAGGAGTAGTTCACTTCCAGAATGAAAATTTCCTGATAATTTACTCACCCCCATGTCATCCAAGATGTTTTTGAGGAAAACATTCCAGGATTTTTCTCAATATGGTGGACTTCAATGGTGGTTGAAGGTCCAAATTGCAGTTTCAATGCAGCTTCAAAGGGCTCTACACAATCCCAGCCGAAGAATAAGAGCCTAATCTAGTGAAACAATGTCATTTTCTAAAGAAAAATTAAATTTATATATGGGATATTTTATATTGTGTAGAGCCCTTTGAAGCTGTTGGCTACCATTGAAGTCTATTATATGGAGAAAAGTCCTGGAATGTTTTCCTCAAAAAAAAAAAAAAACACTTAACTTCTTTGCTACTGAAGAAAGAAAGGCATGAACATCTTGGACAACGTGGGGGTGACTAATATAAATTATCAGGAAATTTTCATTCTGGAATGAACTACTCCTCTAAATATCCAATACTAAATATCCAATAATAAAATATCCAAAATATTTAGATTAAATATCTAAATATCCAAAATCCTTTAGATTTACCACACTTCTAGATGTTGACTTGAATGGAAGTGTTTCCGTGAAAAACCAAAATAAGCCTAACATCCGAGAACCATGAGAACCGCAAATCCTTGCTCTGTCCAAGGCTTCATTACTGCTGCATCATACTCTAGAGAAGTCACATCAATTTAAGAGACGCTGATCCCATTAAAGCTCTGAGGCTGATCTCTCAATCTCAAACCCATTAGAGCACACTGAGGATAAATAGCCAACTAAGAGAAACACAAAGGCTTCTAAACCGGCAAGCACTGATCAGATTCAGCCCCACAAGAAGTGTGTTCGGACCCTTTTTGAAATGCACTGTACATCAACACACGCTGCAGTGTGCTTTACTGCAATCAAAGCAAAAATCTGAACGTCCACGTGGTGAAGACGGCCAGCAGGTGCGGCTGTACACAGGGAGGGAGGAAGGGAGATGACTGCATTATCAGCCGCCAGCAGGGGCAAGGTTTGCCTGGTTTCTATGGCAACAAAGGGGCTGGTCCTGCTGTGATGTTGTGCAGGAAGAAAAGGTGGAACAAAGATGCATTACATACATGCTGTTAATTATGAATGAGAGAGACATAAAACGACAGAAAGGGAGAGAGGTCAACATTATCTTTCTGCTGCAGCATGTGTGCACTTTCAAACATATAAAATGAAACTCTGGTTACCCAGGTGCCATGGAAACAAAATGCACAGTGTCACTGCAGCACATCTGATATCAGTAGACTCTGAATGAGAGCGACCTGCGGTTTCTCTTCATGCCGTTCTACATCAAAGCCACAACAGCAGGACAATTGTTTTACTGCTCATGCACTAATTTTTGATGATGATTCCCTATGTAACGATCAGGAACACTGCTGTGTGGTCAAGTAAAATCTAAAAATATGACACGAGCAATGTAAGACAATAATTTCCAGACTATCTCATTCATAAAAAATGCATCACATGAGATCAGTATCACTGAGGATTACAGCATGTTACCACACAAATATCAAGCACTTCATACAGTGTGATATCACAGCAAGACACTGCAAAATACTCTTGAAAATGACAACAGGATGGACACTTTATTGTAAAGACACCATGAAATAAAAATTGGAGTTTTATGCATTTTGTCCATTAGCTAGAAGCCATCTAAATTTTAATGTACTTATAAACATTGACAAATTTTACTCAAATACTCTCAAGTGAGCATATCCTTATATATGTTATAAATATTCATAAAAATAACATTTAAAACACACACACACACACACGTGTGTGTGTGTGTGTGTGTGTGTGTGTGTGTGCGTCTGTATGTGTGCATACACACAAACACACACTTTTTTTTTAATTAAATTTTTTTACTTAAAAATAAAAATTCAACACTATGTGTATTTAAATATAGATCATTAAAAATGTCAATATAATAACATTTTTAGAAATATTTTTAAAAGGAAATTCTTTGATACCCACCCAAAGCTCAAATACAGTACAGTAATTATAAAAAAAAAATACAGGAAAATAAATGCAATACAGTAAAGAAAACTGCACTCCTCAGATTTCCTGGAGTCTTTAACAATCAATCTGTTAGAAACCAAAGCCTGTACTTAAAATATGAGTCTCTTCTAATGTTTGTTGGGTCACTTCACAACTTCCAAAAAGAGCTGACCTATACAAGTGGCTTCTAATGTGACAAACTGCTGTAATGTTCACTGAATTATTAATTATAGTCCATTTAATACAGCAGGGGCATCCTTTAATTAAAGCCTCGGGAATCATATACGCCTGGTCAGCGTTTTCACGTCTGAGATCCAAAGTCCTCTGAGCTTTAATGCACTAGTAGTTTAGTAACCATGCAGGTTAGAGAGGAGAGCTTGTTGCACATTTCCAAACAGATCTGTCCCCAAACATCCACTGTTGGGAGCCCCCTCCTCTTTCTGTAACTCCCTCCCCTCCGCTTCCCTTCTCACCCTCCTTTCAGTCCTTCAGGAGTCTTCCCGCTCTGCCGGGCAGAAGGCCTTTGGAGGGAGAGAAAAGAAGAGAAAAGCAAAGGAAAGAAAGAGGACAGCAGGGTTCCAGCAGTGGAGAGGAATTCGAATAATTCCAGTTTGATTACTCAAAGATCCAAGGGAGGACCGGACTCCTTCGCTTCAGTTTATATTGGAAATGACGAAGAGTTTAGTCTTAAGAAGCAAACCAATGAGAAATAGATCCTAACCCCGTCTCTGGTTACAATAAATATAGACTGATTCCTGTGTGGAGTTAAAATATGAAGCTTTGTTATGAAGGCAAAACAATGCTGCAGTAGATAAAGAAACAAAAGGAGGGTTCATCCATTCAAAGGGTATTAAATACAATGTCATTTCTTAACAGACATAACTCTAGCAGAGCAAATTTGAGCTCTTTTGGCTCTGTTTAATGCCAGTGTGGGTTACTCTGTATCCCGGACCGGACGGATTTCCTGCAGTCGGGATTGGGAACTGCAGATGTACATTGTTGTCGGTTTCCCATGCAAACCCGCGTGCTTTGTGCATTTGGCTGAGAGAGTACACTCTTATCCCTTTATTTGTGTTACATATAATCATAAGAATCTAAAAGGAGCAGCACATAGACAGATATTGGGTGATATTGAGCAAACGCCTCCACCCATCTGACATTCACATGGACAGTGTCATCATTCACTCTTACTGTAAAACACAATGGCTGAATCGTATCTCTGACATTGTTTTAGACATATTAAGGTGGTTGCTTTGACGGTGAATTGTTTACTTATCAAGAGAAAACAGAATTATGACTCAAATTACAACAGAAGACTGAAGTTTGGGAGGTGTAGTGTGAACATTTAGGACTGACAGACTCGGTCACCATTCACTTTCATCACATCTTTTTAACATATATTGAAACCATAAGGTGACAGAGTGTATCGTTCTCTCTAAAATATCGTTTGTATTCACAAACGAACGTTATTCGTAGAGGTTTGTATGAGTATATGATGACAAAATGATAATTTTTGGGTGCGCTATCCCTTTAATCTTTACTTCAATGATTGGAGTTTTTAGTCAGGCTCTTACCTTCACAAAAAGCTCGATGACGGGTTCGTTATCCCCCTTTACACCGTTCTGAGGTACCGAGAGAGACATCCCGAACTTTTGCCTTTAGACTCGTTCGCAACAACAAACCTCGATTTCTTCACCTTGGCACAAAAAGTTTTCCTTTCACGCCTCCCTCTTTCTCGAACCGAGTTTCTAGAGCACAAATATCACTCTGCGGTTTTTCCAAGCGCAACCGAAATGCAGAGAGTCCGTTAAAATAAAAATAAAAAATGCCGTTTTCTTTCCACGAGGTCACGCTGCCTAGAAACACATCACAGAAAAACCCGACCGAGTCCGCTATGTCTCCTCCTCTGCTGCGCTCAGGATGGCGACGGAAAGGGGGAAAGCAACTGGAGTATTTAAGGCGGTGATGTCATGCGCAGAGTGAAGGGAACGGGCGCGCGCAGAATCGGACCGTCCCGCGTGCACCAGAGAGCTAACGCTTCCCGAAGTGTTTTATACTTCTGCTAATTTGTATGGTAAAGTTATTTGACTTGCATTACAAGGACAGTACGAGTCGTGTTATACGGCTACTGAAAAAGCGTGTTAGAGCACAAAGAAGTCAATAACTTACAGTAAGCGAGTTTACCCATAAACATTCACTCCTAAAGAGAGACATTTATCCATAACTATATTTTTCCTAATAATTTTACATTTTTTAGAATATTTTGGCGGAAAACTGGTTGGCGTGGATATCTGTCGTTTTGATTCATCCCAGCGACTCGAATCTTGTGTTCACTGGTCCATTAGTTTCCTTTCCTGTAAGTTACCATTATACCAGTAGGTGGCGACAATTGACGTTTTCATTGAGTAATTGAGATATTCACTTAGCAAATTAATTTTTTTAAAAAGTATCCTTAATGATGATGCCGTAATTATTATAAACCTAATAACAAAGCAGATCTCCCACTCCGGCGTTCTGTCGATTTGTGGTACCCTGTCAGATTTTGCTACCTCCAATTAAAACAGTAGGTAGTACAATTCAACAACGAAAAATGCTACCCGTCAAATTATGGTTTATTAACATCTACATTTTTTTTTTTTTTTTTTTTTTGCTGTTTGGCTTAGTGTTATGATAGAATCATTATTATACTCTTATACCTTTTGTTCTTTAATATTTTGAATTTTTTAACTATTTTTTGTTTTTCATTTAATGTTAAGTTTTGAAATTTTGTTGTATGCATTTGTCATTTTTATTTCATTTATTTTTAAAATGTGTATAGGTAGTATTTATAAAGTTTTAGCTTTTAGTTTTGGATCTGTTTTTAGTCGTTTTATTACTACAATTGATTGCTTGTTATCCTCATTTGTAAGTGATAAAAGCGTCTGCTAAATGACTAAATAATAATAATAATAATAATAATCTACCACAACCCTAATCCTAGCCTTACAGTAATGCAAATACAGTAATTATGTGTTGTTCAGGGTTGTGGGTAGAAGGGATCCAGCTACGGCCAGTAAGCAACAATAAATGAATTTTTCTACCTATTAGATTGTTTTATTAACGTCTACGCCTACCCCAATCCTAAACCTACCACTTACAGTAATGCAAATACAGTACTTATCGTTGTTCAGCATGAGAAATATGATGCAATACTGATATGCGCAGTAAGGCCAGGTAGGACAATCTGGCAGGTAGGATAAAATGTCAGGACACCGGCATGTCTGTTGTACATGGCGTTGCCTTTTATAAGTAGTTGCCAAAATCAGCTTGCATTAAATTATAAATATAGAACAAAAGAAACAACAAAATGCTACAGATCATAACATATTAGATGCAGCGTAAATATAGAAACTAGTACTTGTTCTGGATTAAACTTAAGGTTATCTGATAAAACCCAAACGTGGTGGATAAAATAGCAGAATTTTAAATAATTGTTCCTTTAAGGTTCTCAACCAGAAAAGTTAGACTAATCAAATATACATTGTGAGGGTAATTTGGTTAGCCATATTTGTACACTCATTTGGCTTCTCAGTTCCTTGTAGAAACCCCAAAATTAAAAAAAACAACAGAGCAAGTATTCCTGTTAAGGTCTTTGTTACTAACAATGATCTTCCAGCACACTGCACAGAGAAACAAAGCTCTCCGTCACTTAGTCTGACCTCTAGGGACAGCAATAAAGACAGACCTCATGTTTTTCTCTTAAACACCTATGTATTCCCACAGCTGCCTGTGGCCAGTTAGGAAGCAGGTGGCACTATAAAATAACAACCAAGGCATAAACATTGTTGCCTTGGGCTGTTTTTGCAGATTGGTCCTTGTTAACTGCATTACACAATAAGAACAGACTGAGCTTTCATTTGTGGCTACTGAAGAATTGTCACTAAGTGTTGCCAAGGGGACGACACAAGATAAGATGTACAGCAGTTGATTGTGTGTCATCACCAGACCTGGAACACCACAGGCTTTCCACAGAACCTTCTAGACCACAATGGACTAGAAAACATGTAAAACAGCCTTGTATGCATCCCAAATGTAATTTATGTAATGCTCTCTCTATCCAACCATACTGGTTGGGTTTCTCATTTAGCCACTTTTGTTTAAAGGGAAATATCAAATTGCAGATGTAAACAATTATGCAATTTAAAGAAAAGGATTTGAGACAAAAAAAATATTTTTTTTTTTCTTCATTTTAATGTGACTGTTCAAAGCCAGAAATTACTGCAGGGTTCAACAATTTCAAACACAACTTAGGTTACAAAAAATATAAAGCAAAAAATAAAGGATGAAAACAGACTTCACTGATTTGTTCTCATGTGCACAGTAGAGCTTAGAGCGCTGCCACAATGCTCAGGTGAACAGAGAGAGCAGCCTGCTGGATCAGCTCTCTGGGTGTTTTGGTTTATGGATCATGCACACAAGAGGACAAACACGCTGGAGTCTGCCATCCACGCAAACAAAACTCTCATAAAAAGTCCTGCTGAAGTGAAGAGAGAATCCATAGGCTAAATTGTACATTATTAACTCAGAACTGCAAATAAGCTTTTCAATTTGTTTCATCATGACCATAAAATCAACAGGAATTATGAGAGGGGGGGGGGAAGGGGACTAAAAAAGGGGTTTGTTTTTCAGATAAAGTTGTCGACAGTATTTAAGGGTGGAAAGGAGGGCAGAATCTGATGAAGAAATTTCAGCTGCTCAATCATTTCCACATCATAAAATTCCTCAGCAATAAACATGCCAAAAAAAATCCAAACAAACAAAAGTCTAGGGTGAATTTTAACAATTTGTACATTCTAAAGCTGAACCAACATCAAACATTTAAAATGCAGAGAGTGGAAGAAAAAGAGGGAAATGTGGGGTGTGGTGGATATTTCCTCAGGACTGAGATGATGGGGACATCTGGGCCTTCCTCATTGAGCGGAGAGCTTTCTCGCGTAGTTGCTTCTCCAGATCATCCAAACTGTCTTCTACTTCACTCTCTGATTCCTTCAGGAAAGGTAGCATTAATTATGTCTGACTCAAGCATTATATTGTTTCACAATATAGACACCATGTAAAATTTCTCTAAGAGAAGTTCTTAAAGTTGCAGTTACATGTCTCCAGTCCATATAGACTACCGTTCAAAGTTTTAGGGCAAGTAAAAAAAAAAAAAAAAATTGATAGTTTTATTCAGCAGGAATGCATTAAAATTTATCAAAAGTGACAGTAAGACATTTCTAAGTGTTTCAAAAGATTTCTGTAGCATTTTGCAACTCTTTAAAATAAACACTGTACTTTCTAACTTACTGCAAAAATTGTGAGAAGCTATCAGTTTCCACAAAACATTAAGCAGAACTGTTTTTCAACATTGATTGGAAATATTTCTTGAGCACCAATTTAGCATATTTGAATGATTTCTGAATCATGTGACCTTGAAGACTGAAGTAATGACCACTGAAAATTCAGTTACACTACAGTATTTTTATTAAGTAAACACAGCCTTGGTGAGCATAGGAGACTTTTAAAAAACAAACACAAACCCCAAATATATGAACGGTAGTGTATTAAAAACTATGGTAAATGCAGAAATACATTTATATTACTGGAGAAACCAGACTATTTTATATTGATTGTTCATACAGCTTTAAAAGTGTAACTTCACCTTTTTCTGATCAGAATCTGGCTCTGCTTCCTGTCCGTGTCCTCCTGCCGCCCCTCCACTCTTTTCTTCACCACTCTTCTCCTTTTTCTGTTTCTTATGCTTCTTGTGTTTCTTCTCTTTCTTGTGTTTCTTTTCTTTCTTCTTTTTCTTCTTCTTACTACCTTCTGCATCTGAGTTCTAGAGAACCAACAAAGAAAACCTTTTGACTTCAAGCAAAACCATAACATAAAAAGCAGCAACATCATAAGCATCAGTGATTTTAATACTGTTTTTAATACTTTTGGCAGTAGCTTTCCTAAATACAGCTGGACCCATTTAAAAAAAAAAAAAAAAAAAAAGGACAAATCTAGTTTTAGAAGCTCTCTGGACTCAAGCAGTCTAGGGCAGAGGTTCTCAACTGGTTTGGCCTTGGGACCCACGTTATCCCATGGTCATGAAGCCGTGACCCACTCTCTCTCTCTCTCTATTTTTTTTTGTTAAAAAACAAACACAAAGCAAATTTATTTCACAAAAATTAAGTTGACTGTTAAGAATATGACTAATACTGAATAGTAGGGATGGGCGATATGGGCTTAAAAATATATCACGATATTTCTGGTATTTATTGCGATAACGATATCAATGACGATAATTCAGGGAATCCTGTTTCCTTAGAGGAAAGTATTATCCTTCCTATTTTTAACCCAAACAGGGCGTTAAGAGCATTACTGAGTACACATAATGCAATGACTGTTTAATTCATACTGGAAGCCGGAGGGCGCCCTTGCGCAGAAACTACACATATCCATAGCAGAAGTAATACTACTGACGTTGCTCCATGAAGGTAACGTATCCAGTTATAGACGGTTTCATCGGGCTCACGCGCCTGGCCCGAAGTTAACTTCCGGTCTGTGTTTGCTTATCGGTCTGGTTAGTGTCGCCGGCTACAAACGCAGTTAAAGTTAAAGTGATGAGTAATGAAGTTGTGCTCAGGTTGTTGTGCTGTGGGATGTGTTTCCCATACATTTATTTATTTGTGGCGACCCGCCACGATATCAAAACTGACCGATTTTCCAAAAGGCTTCGTTGAATAAACATGAGCACATACTGCACGTTTAAAAATCAAAACGAGGCGCGGGTGTTTTTATATCACTGTATTTCTGAAGGAAGACTGTCTTTAGAAAAATTTTGATGTCATTTTCATTTCGTCTTGCATGTTATATGCCTGATAAAGCAGCGTTTGTAAGCTCAGCGCTGCTTTGTGTACAGCTGTTACCGGGGAAACCTCTATTTCTCCCGTTTTAAAGCACCTCCTGCTGGCAGAGAATGAATTTGCATTTTTAATAAATCCGTCTGATTTACGCAGCAAACTACGACGGCGTTTTAGTGCCACCTTAAAAAATAAAAAAAATCTAAAATTACGAGATTAAAGTCGTAATATTTCGAGAATAAAGTCGAAATACTACGAGAATAAAGTCGAAATGTTACGAGAATAAAGTCGAAATGTTTCGAGAATTTAAATCGTAGAAATTAAAGTTATAATATTTTGAGAGTATAGCCTATATTGTTAGTTAGTTATACTTTATTGTCCTTGTAAGGAAATTTTTCTTGGACTCAAAAGCTGCAGCAATACACAACATCCACATAAAAAACAACATCAGCAACAACATCAGCACCTTTGTTAGTTAAAATACCATTACTACATTCTGATATTTAAAATCTTAATGGATACAGGTATGAATGAATTCTTATATCGATTACTCTTTACATAATGGAACTCTATAGCGCTTCCCTGATGGCAATAATTGATATGCTGAGAATAAAACATGACTTGAATCACTTACTATTGTTTGCGCATTCTTAAAAACCAACTACTCATAGATGGACTGAAGTGATGTATACTCTCTTACACCTATGACTTTCATGGCAACTTTGACAAGATGTACAAGCTGCGATTTTGATTGAACTGAAAGATTGCCGTACCAAGCCGGCATTCCATAGTTTACTAAACTTCCCAAAACTGCTTGGTAAAACAACAGCATGATTTTTTTACTTACTCCGACCAACCTAAGTCTTCTTAAAAAATATTGTCTTTGCTGGAATCTTGAGCAGAGATAATCAAGTGTGAGCTTTCAAGTGAGTGAGCCGGTCAATGACCACCCCAAGATACTTAAAAGTATCCACTTGTTCAATAGTATTTCCTTGAATAATTACTGGACTGTAATCACCTAATTTTGGGTCCACTATCATTTCTTTAGTCTTCCCAACATTGACAATGAGATGATTTACATTACCACTGCACAAAGTTCCTAACTTCTGACTGATATTCTGTTATATCCTGATCCTTTCCTATTAGACTCAGTATTACAGTGTCATCAGAATATTTCATGATATAGTTATTCTTATTACTATTTAGGCAATCATTTGTGTATAAAGTAAACAGAATGGGAGAACAGACGCAACCTTGAGGGGCGCCCACACTAATTGATTTAACATCAGATAGTGTACCGTTTACTTTAACACGTTGGGTACGGTTTGTTAAAAAAGAAAAAAGCCACTTGATAATAAAAGGATTAACGTTAAGTTTAACAAGCTTGTCCAAAAGTAACTCTGGCTGAAGCGTATTAAAAGCTGAACTAAAATCCACAAAAAGTAACCGTGCGTAAGCATTGGGGTTCTCTAAATGTTGTAAAATCAAGTGCACAACAGTGTTGACAGCATCAACAGTCCCCCTTCTCTCCTTATAGACAAATTGAAATGGATCCAACAGCGAATTTACATTGCTTTTCAATTTGGACACCACATATTTCTCTAAACATTTCATAACCACAGATGTTATCGCGATTGGTCTAAAATCATTATTACCAGAACCGCCAGATTTCTTAGGAACAGGTGTTATGATAGACTTTTTCCATAAGAGTGAGACCATATGATTATCAAGTGATTGCTGAAAAAAAATCGGGCACAGTGCCGGAGTTAGCTCCTCTGCACAAGTCCGCAAAAGATACGCCGAGATGTCATCCGGACCAGTTGATTTCTTAATACAGACTTTACGAAAAAGTGCAGTAACTTCATGAGGGTTCACAATTAATCTGGCATCTATATCACAATCAACAGTTTGTAAAATCACTTCACATTCACTGACAAAATCATTATTGTTATTAAACCGTGCAAAGAATTCATTCAGCTCATTTGCTTTCTTAGAGTCATCAATAGTGACAAAGCATTGTCTTTTTGAATCCATATTAGAAATTGTCCTCAGAGATTCCCAAAGTCTCTTATTATTCATAGATGAAAAATTTTGTTCAATGTAATCCTTATTTCGTTTCCTAGCTAATGTATTATCAGTTTCTTCTGGTGATTTCCTCTGTTGCCAGTCCTTCTTCCTGAAAGCTGCCTTTTTCTTGTTAATACAGGCTTTCACATCTTTTGTTATATAGGGCTTATTGTTTGGGAATATCCTCACTTCCTTTTTAGGAAGTATTGTATCCACACAGAAACGAATATAATCAGTGGTCGTCTCCGTCATTGTATTCAAGTCTACATCTTGATATTGTGCATATTGTGCATGCAAATAGCACGCATTGAGAGCACCGTGAGAAGTTGCCAGGCCACCGGAATTGATTTGAATATTGTTGCGCCCGAGCGGCCGCTTCATCATACTGGGATGCGAAAGAGTCAATTTTAGGTTTGCGGAAACAGCTTAATATCAAGAATATGATATTTATTAACAGACTGAACAGGAACAACTGTTTATCTTAACATCAGCTCACACCCAATCGACATTCCTTTGGGGGGGGTGCTGTAGCTCTCTTATTTAACCCTTTTTTTTTTAATACACTACAAATATATGTGGGATTATTAGCAGAAATCATACCATGTGTCATTCTCGTGGGGACAGTATGCTTGGAAATAATATTTCATGTCTTCCATTGCATTCGTTATTTGTAGTGCGCCATCCACCCAATAGCAATAGCTTAAGCTTTGTGCTTTTAGTGCTTTTAATATAAAACAAAGTCTCAGCTTTCAAAATCAGTTTTACAGTGAAACACAAATTATGTGTCTTACAATAATGTGATTTTCAAGCTCTTTAATGTGGCGTGACAGATCGCTGTATTTATGTGAATCAATTCAGTAAATTGTGAAAATTCCACCACCTACTCCACAAAAACGTCTGTGGCGTCCAAACTTTCATTCCTCACATACCTGTTTAATTAAACAGCAATAAAACGTTCTAAAGGTTGAAGTGGACACAATTTGTTAACATAAGGTATATTGTTGTCTTTTCTGCTCTTAACGATTAAGTATTTATTACCAACTCTTTAGTCATGGTATAAAACTGTAAATGAGGACATAATATTTAATGTCTTCCATTGATTATTTGTAGCGCGCCAACTTACCAGTAATGTATGTTTGTGCTTGTTGCTTTTACCCACACAGCTCAGCTTTTTGAATTGTCAGTTTTATAACAAAATACAAATTATAAGTGTGTTTTTGCTCTTTATTACATGTTTATAGCAAGATATAAAAAGTGAAGGAACATCATAATGCATGAAAAAAAAAACAGTTTAGCATAATTTATAATTAAAATAATGTCGTGGTTCGTTGTGTAATCGGAAAATTGATTGACTCACATGCCGCATTATTGCAATATAGCCTACATATTGTTTGTATTCGTATAAAACTGACATATTTTGAAAGCTGAGGCTTTGGAATATCCCGGTGCTCCCAATCCGTGCCATTTGCATGCGCAAAAGGCTAGAATAGCCTATCTCAAAATATTATAACTATAATCTTTATTCTCGTAACATTTCGACTTTATTCTGCATTAGTATTTCGACTTTATTCCCGTAATTTCGACTTTATTCTCGAAATATTACGACTTTAATCTCGTAATCTTAGTTTTTTTTTTTTAAGGTGGCACTAAAACGCCGTCGTAGCAAACATATTTTGCTTGTTATCAAAAAATAATCTACTCTAGAGGGATTTAGCTGTTGTTGTTGATTCTATTTGGATGTCTACCGGAAGTTAAGTTAGGGCCACAAAAGCGCGCGTGCGCAGTAATGTTTGTTTATGTTGTTGCCGTTGAAACCGTCTATAGCTGAATAAAACGCACAACGGAGATAAGAGAAATTTTGACTGATGAAACTTGAAGACAATAAACAAACGATTGTACAAAATATATGGTTTATCTGTGTTCTTCAATCTTGGGTATTTTTATAAGAAAAGTATATTTATAATGCAATGCTAATCGACATAGCCTTTATCACTGTATATAATTCTATCATTCTGTAATATGAAACCATGTCTGGTCACAAAAAGAAGTTATTTCAAACACTCGACTATGTTATTAAGTTAATTAGGAGAAAAAGCATGTCAATAAATGATATCTTTGTTGGACAACAGGTTTGTAAACAGGCTCGTACACATGCAGAACTGTATCGCACACTTACTGTACTACATTTAAGACCGACGTTTTTGTGCACTGTATACAGCCCTAACCAAACCAGTTACAGATTGTAAAAGGAGCTCGAGCTCATCATTTAGCGATATACTCCTCCTCAGTTTCACGTCTGCCTTCCGCGATGTCGCTCTGCACTGTCGCGCACAGAAATATGTCAACAACTAGACTTTATCGTTATTATCGCGGGAAGACTAATTCTTATCGTGGGGAGAATTTTTACCGGTATATCGCAAACGATAAGATATCGCCCATCCCTACTGAATAGACATCCTACAAAGGTAAGGCTTTTTAAATAGCAGTCCCAAACTAGTTTGTTAATACAATTAAGTTGGTGTGAGCCACTTGATTATTTAAACATAAATAAACATAAATATGTTTAAATAACACAGTTATTTAAACATATATAAAATGACATGAAAATAACATGGTATTTTTGGGTTATGGAAACAACAGTTACCACGGTAAATATGCAATACTAACATGAACTATTAATGAAACGTGGAAACTGCTCCTGAATAGAATATCATACTTTCATGCAAATCCTTCCCAGCTAACACACGCAGTACCAGTTATGTGATTTATCGGTACTGTACTTTTATTTAACGCGTTGCATGCTTCGTAGTTTCTGCGTTTAGTGAAGTGATACAAAGCGGCGCCGCATTCACGCGTGCTATAGAAGAGTGTGCGCTACGAACACTGTATAACATCTGGCAGGACAGGATAGTTCGCTTTTCTGCGGGGAGAGACTTTTTATTTCATAAGTTACGAAAATAACGATAGATTAATGACACTGACAATAAACCTGTCAACATCTCATCTGACCGCAGATACTGAAACGGGACACCGCGTTTTTCTCAGGCACTCTTTACTTAAAGTGCATCTGACAGAAGTGTCAACAGCTTTCATGCACACCTTTTAAAATAAAAGTCTCACATCAGAGAAACATTTAGAATTAAGTTTTTTTGTTGTTGATGTCGTTTCTTTGGCCGTACACTCCGCGAACAAGTTGAGAAACACTGGTCTAGGGGATGTGTGACTGATTCTTGGGCAAGTGTGACGTACCTTGTTAGGTGATGGGCTTGGGGAGACGCTGCTGTTCTTTTTGGCAGGTGGAGGTGGAGAACGGCTAGCAGAGCGAGAAGGTGAGACAGAAGCAGGCCGCTTGTGAGCCGTTGGAGCAGGAGGAGGAGAAACAGATGGTGAACGTGAAACTTGCCTCCTTGCTGGCTGGGGGCTCTGAGAACCTCTACAAATTGACAGGAATACATAGTCATTCAGAGATCATCACGTCTGTGTTACACAAATAGAAAGGGCTCCATCAAAAATCGTACCTCTGAGATTTGCGTGGCTCTGGTGTGCGGGAGACCCTGCGAATGGGTCTGGTGCTGTGAGACGGGGACGTCTGACGTCTTTGTCTCTGTGGGGATGAACCAGAGGGGCCGTATCGGGCCGGAGGACTGGAAGACACTCGAGTGCTGTGGGCAGGGGGAGAAGAGCGAGTATCTCTACCCCGTTGGGCTGCAGGGGGACTTCTACGGTGGCGGGGTGGGGGTGAAGCAGAAGAGGGTGGAGTACGTCTTTTTCCTGGACTACTGCCACGACTCCGTTTCGGGGATCGAGAGGAGCGACGTTTGGCCACAGGAGAGGGCGACCCTCTACGCTTGCCCACAGGTGAGGGAGATCCTCTGCGTTTAGCAACAGGTGAGGGAGATGCTCTGCGTTTACCAACAGGTGAAGGAGACCCTCTACGTTTAGCAATGGGTGAGGGAGATGCTCTGCGCTTTGCAACAGGCGAGGGAGACACTCTGCGTTTGGACACAGGTGAAGGAGACCCTCTACGCTTGGACATGGGCGATGGAGATCCTCTGCGTTTGGACACAGGTGAAGGAGACCCTCTGCGCTTTGAAACAGGTGAAGGAGACCCTCTACGCTTGGACACAGGGGATGGAGACCTTCTGCGCTTGGGAGGAGACCCTGATGAGCGTCTCTTTTGAGCTGGGGGAGGGGAGGGACTGTATCGGCGCTGGATAGGGGGAGTAAAGCGCCGGTGAGGTGGAGATGGAGATCTGAGACAGGAAGGACAGGAGAAAGGGATGAAGTATGAGTCAGACAAAAAGTCTTCACAACCCAAAACCACAGAAACTTAGTTGGACTATACCTGCGTCTTGGAGGTGGAGAGGGTGACCTGCGGCGGCGAACAGGAGAAGGTGAACGATGTCTGCGGCCAGCAGGTGATGGAGAACGTCTCTTTCTGGAAGAAGAGAAAAAGGGAATCTAAACTAAATGTTCCACAATAATAAAGAATCTTTCAGTTAAGAGTGAACAACAGGGCTGGGTATGGATTCTGATTCACAAGGTCAAATTTGATTAGATTTAATTCAGTTCAATTATAGCCTCAGATTTAAGCTCACGAGTCTTATAATTCAGCCAAAAATGAAAATTGTCAATTTACTCACCTACAGGTCAATCCAAACCCATATAACTTTAATAAACACAAAATATGTTTAACGAAACCTAAGCAAACCAATGAGGTTTGATCTCACATATGCAAGCATGTTTGAGCTTCCGCAAAAAGCAATGATGGTTCGAGTGTGACAAGTAAGTCATGGATTACTTTTACAATCTCTTTATAACTTGTCAAACATTTTAGGTGAATGGACTTTCAATTGAGGCACAGAAATCTCAGGTTTTACTAAAAATATTTTCATTTGTGTTTTTTTGAAAATAAATGAGTTTTACAAGTCTAGAGTGACATTAGGGTGAGTAACAACAGAATTGACATATCTTTAAATGGCCTGGTTCCCTAGAGTCACTTCAGACTACAAGTCTGATCAATCAGTCTATCGTCAATCAGACTAGACTGGTTGCACTGCATAATTTTGATTCACTAAAAAGAACAAGTTTCATTTCTCAGTCATTTGTTCATAAAACTACACTGCTCACGCTGTATGCTGTATCTATAGCAAGAATTACATCTGCGTAAAATGAAATGCAGTTTCCTGGCATTACTTTTTTTAACTTGGCCATTTTTTAATCATGTTCAATCTGAATTGAAAAACAGTGGCACTAAGTAAAGGACTACAGGAAACAACAGCAAATAAATCTAAGCAATTAATCTGAAAAAAAAAAATTATTATCCTAAAATGAAGAAAGCATTTGTGTAGTGACCTTAGGAGGTTAACCTCCTTACATTTTCAAATGAAAATGTAAAGTAAATGCAAATATTGCTGATTTTTTTACCTTGGGGATGCATCTCTGTGCCTTCTCCGTGGCGATGCAGGTGAATGGCTCCGCCGCCTTCTGATTTCCCCATTCCTGGCACCTGCCCCCCTATTCTGCCTCCTCGGGCCTTCATCTTCAGAGGAAGAGGATGAACCTGAGTCTGTAAGCAAACAAAAAACAAACCAACATGGTTATCAGTACTAACATCAAACATCTACTAGCATAAAGCTCCCACAACCAACATGATTCATTATTGCAAGCACAGGTGTGAGGAAGAGAGAGAAGGGAAGTGAGGACAAACGAGTGTGATGGATCGTAAAAAAATGGTGGTAACCTGAAGAGGACTGCTGATTCTGTCTGCGATACTGACGTCGCTGCTGGACAGAATCTGCTGTTGACCCTTTGCCCATCTTCTCCTCCTCTGTAACGCAAAGCAGTGGAGTCTTTCAGTGCCCAAGAAACAGCCATGTGCCCACAATCACACACCCATGATGTGCAAAAACATACAGCAACACACACACACAAACCCATAACATGCACCCTCCCCCCATCTTTGTAATGAACAGAAGAGACTCATTAGACATGAGCTACAGAATCCATAACATCAGTTTATCATGTTACTTCAACACAATCTGCAAGTCTTGCACACGTAAACCTTCCTGACATGCACACAAGCACATGTTGAAGAGCCAAATCTCACCAGACTCTGATGCATCGGACCGCCTGGGTTTAGGAGAAGGAGAGTGAGAGTCGTTTCTTCCACCAGGTCTGTGCTTCACAGCTGAAATTTTCAGATGCGTTAGTCAGAATCATTTAACGGTTAATATCCTACAAGCAACATATCACTGATGAGGAACCATTTCTGATTAACAGAAACAATCAACTATAATCTTAAGTACATTTATTCAATCAAATTTAAGTCATTTCAAACTGCAAATAACAAAATGCAACCTGAAGGGCTGGTGTCTGGTCCTGAAGGACTACGACCTCGTCTTCTGGAAGGGCTGGAGGGGTCAGAGCGACGTGGAAGTTTTCTGGGCGGGGTAGCTGACCCACGTTTCCCTGCTCTCTTATGGGGTGACCGAGAGGAGGAACTACCAGAGGAGGATCGTGAGCGAGAGCGCCGCCTAGTGGACAAACAAGTTTAGGTAAACACCGAAGTTGACTTAACTTTTAGAAGTTCATGTGAAGACAGACTGTATCTAGTAATAAAGTTGAGTAAAAAGACATGAGAACATTTACAAAACTTCACAACACCATTCAAAAGTTCAAATATTTTTGGAAGACTTATGCTCACCCAACATTGATTTATTTGATCAAAAAATGTTATGAAACGATTACAATTTTAAAATTAGTTTTCATTTATATATTTTTAAGTTATTTATTCCTGTGATGGAAAATCTTAATTTTCAGTATCCATTACTCCAATATTCAGTGTCATATCATATGCTGTGCTGCTTAATATTTTTGTGGAAACCGTGATAATTTTTTCAAGATTCTTTGTTTAATAGAAAGCTCAAAAGAACAGCATTTATTTGAAATATTAATTTTGTAACACTATACTAAGTCTAAATTGTCAATTTAATGCACCCTAGCTGATTAAAATGATTAATTTCTATTTAAAAAAAAAAAAAAAGAAGAAAAAAAAAAAAGACTGACCTGCGGACAGGTGAACGGCTACGTCTATGCCTAGAGGGTGGCTGTCGTCTAGGAGGGCTCCTACGTCTTGGAGAGATTCGCCTCCTGGGACTAGTTCTGCGACGCGGAGAGAATGACCTAGAGGCAGAGACATTAGCTTAAACCCTAGTTCAATCACATTAGCAGTAAACAACAGGATCTAGGATAAGAAATCACATGGCTTCACCATCAGAGACAAGACTTACCTAGAACGGGATCGAGGTCTTCTACGAGAGCGAGGTGAGCGAGAGCGGTGGCGTGGGCGATCTCTACGTCCATCCTTTTCTCTGTCCCTGTCTCTGGGTTTGGGCCTGTCTTCTGATTTGGACGTTTTATCTGGAGATGACTCTTTCACAGCCTCAGACACGGAGTCTGGCTTCATGTCACCCACAAGATCACTTGTAGGTAGAACAGAGAAAAAAAAAAAAAAAATGTCAGTCTCATCTTGCAGAAAGGCAATTTTATGCACTATTTTCAGTAAAATAAAGTCAATCCTTGTGGCTCAAGATGGAACTTGCACAAATGAAATTTTTTTTTTTGTCAAAGGCAGCTTGAAGGACTAATGTATTAAGATGTCATAGTGCAATGTCAAGTTTCCAGTTACCTAGTAGAGGAAGCCTCCTGAATGAGCGGCTCTGGTTTGGAGCTCTCTGATTGGTCCGGTTCTGGCTTTGGTTCTTCTTTATGATTGGGCGGACTGGAAGGCGGCGAGGCAGCCGGGCTCGGTTTTCGGCGAGGAGATCGAGAGGGACTGGACTTACGGTCACGCTTCACGGGGGAGCGGGACTTCCTCCTGGGAACAAAAGTGAATCAAAAAAAAAAAAAAAACAGCAGTCAAGCACAATTAACCATTATTTACACTGACAAATGTGCTAATCCATTTATTAAAGTCACTGTCAAAACGAAAATTGACAATTTTATTATTGTTATTTTGTAATGTTATTTTTTATAGAATACTGCAGTGTTTATTACAGATGATTTATCTGTGCGCATTTTTTTTTAAATCACGTGTTCTCATAATCTTTAATAAATACTTAACAGGTTGCAGCAATTAGCAAACAATTGGACTGTTGTCAATTCACAATCACGTCACAACCTACATTTTTTCATGTTCAAGAAGTTTCATGCTGACTGACAGCAAATCCAAAACCAACCTTTTAGGGCTTTTTGACTGAGCTCTTTCTTTGCTCTCCTTCTCTCTTTTATCTTCATCTACTTTTTTCAGAGAGGCAAGTTTCTCCTGTTCGATCTGAGCATCAAAGAGAAGAAAAACTGTTAAACACTCTACTTGATGAGTTTACAAACATGTTGTACTCGTACAATCATACAAACACAACCACATAAACCCAATCACAGTCCAACCAATAAAACTGTGATTAATCAGCATGCGAGTCTGCAACTTCTCTACATCACCTGTCTCTGTTTGATCTCCTCTTTCTTCTGCTCCAGGAAGGCAGATGGGATACCAGCGATGTTCTCCTGGGCGCTTAGTAACAGCGGCCAGAGGTCCTTCATGAACTCCCGAGCATTCTTCCCATTCAGAAACCCGGTCAAATTAATCTGCATCATCTTCCCATCAGGATTCTGCAACACAAACAACAGGGAGGAAGAAAGAGGGGAGGAAACCAAGCAGTTAATACTGACACAGAACCAGAATGCTGAGCTCTGAAAGCCTACCTACACCTTCCCTTCCTGAACATAAGTAAACAGCTGCTTTTCAACAAGAGCCTAGTACCTGTGGGCCTCAAAAATGTCTCTAAAACCAACAGCCACAGCTGAATGTTATTTTTACTAATAAACCAATTGTATAAAAGCAACAAAAAACACTTCTAAAATGAATAAACTGCCTTTGAGCATGCATTACATGTTTAAATGTTATCATCTGAACTGAGATGTACCCTCCCAGTTCACATCCCCCTCGTCAAGGAGCAATAAGACCCTCCCCCACAACTAGGGCTGTCTCTTCCCGTGCAATATCAAACTCCTGAGAGATAGAAATATTACAGTCCACAAACAGAGTGCATCAAAACCCCACAAAGCAAGAACAGTCCAGTTGTCTTCAGTGTGAGTGGCGCAGGCTCTGTGGGCTGGGGGGGCGGAGAAAGGCGCTCCATTGGCTGGCCTCCGCCTCACTACTGCATCACACTCAATCACCTTGAGTTTAATGCTATATCATTTATCTAAATTGCAAGAGACGAACAAGCAATAATGAGTACACAAGACATGGAAAACGCTTTATTTACAACAAATGAAGAGGAAAATAAACCTATAAGATCCATGTGCTAAGACAGGGGTGCTGTATCATGCTCCTGAAGATGTACATCACACCAGAGTTTAGTCATAAGAACAAGGCCGGACCTAAATATTGTAATAAAGTAGATCTCCAAGAGCAGGACTGAGCACCCGGTGTACTAAAATGAGTTAAAGAATGTTTCTGGTTCAATACAAGTTAAGCTCCAATGACAGCATCTGTGGAATAAATGAAAAAAGTATTTTCAAAGTTTTTAATGCCAAGGACCCAAAATTATGATTCGCTTGCACCCTTCAGTATAATATTTCCATTCATATGCATGGCCCATTTTGACTGCATGAGAAAGAAGTGTGATTATAAAACAGAAAATGTTTGCAAAAGCATTTTTTTTTTACTTTATACCATTACTGTACTAAGACTGAGCAAATTATTAAAAAATATTATCAAAAATTAAAAGTTGACTTTCTTTTAAGTGTATTTTATTTCTAACCAGTATTTAAAAAAAATAAATAAATAAACGGAAGAGGAACATTTTCAATTCCATTAAAATTTATTTCTATAGCAATTTTCACAAATTTTATATTTTGAAAACCCTAGAACAGAGGTTCTCAACATTTTTGACTCACTGTCCAAAGGCCTGCCCATATTGGCCGAGATATTTCCTCTGGTATTTCTGCTGCCTGTAATTATGACAATGCTGCTTGTTTTCAAACTTTTGAGTGTTTATATATTCAATTAATTAAACAATTAATTTTGTGATTCTATAAGATGTAAAATTCAACAATATTTCATAGATGTAAGTGTTTTTCCAAAAAAAAAAAAAAATTAAATAATTTGAATAATTTAAAGTCATCCTGTGCCCCCCCCCCCAACTGCAGTTGGCTGAGGCCCTGGTCCTGGTTAAGAACCTTTGCTCCTGGAGCCCCTTTGCGAACTAAAGGACGACTTAATTATTCTCTCAGGAAACTGATATTATTCCACAAATACTGTTGATCAAACTTATCCTGTATTGATCCTGAAGCATTCTTTTAAGATATTGTATGGCTATGCCATACAAAAGCTGAAAGCACCTCTTTAGATCTGAGAATAAGGAAAAACCTTTATGTATCATTAATAGGAGCAAATACCTCTCTGGAATCCAATCGAAAGCTTCCTGAAAATCAAATCTTTAGAGACTAAAACACTGACTAATATACAGAGCTTAGCTAAACTAATGAAAACGCAAAATGTCACGTCTCGTGTTTTTTTGTTTCATATTGTGCAAATGCGCAAACATACAAGAAACCAATGTATTGTTTTAGAACTAATAGTAGAGCTATTCACTGAGACTGAGAATAACACGTATTGACTAATAAATTCTATTTAAATAAAATAGAAATCTTACACCAATGTTGTACTGTGCTATCATCTCACATGCAATGTTATGTTTTTTTTGGGTTTTTTTCGGTTTTATTCTTTAATGGTTGGTATGTCATATTCAAAAATGGAAATCAGGCCTTTGTGTTTAAGATGTACTGCTAAACTGTGACTCTGAAACAGAAAGGCACAAATGATAAAGCTGAAATGACTCTACCACTGGCACAATGTCAAGCCCTGCTTAAAACTCACCTCAAAAAATAAAGCTCATCATCAAGGGAGAGTTGGATTCAGAGAGACTTTGGGCTCAGGTGAGATCTAATTAGGAGTTGGTGCTATACTTCAGATGCAAGGAATAAGATCCATATTGGTTCAGGCCTTTTAAATCATAAATCACATCAACATTAGAACATTGCTGTTCAGAAGGAACGGTGTCACAAATCATATCTTCAGAGAGAGAGAATATCATTTTTACCCGCTTTTCTGTCTTTTTAAAACCAGACAGACACTTAAAGACTGTGATGTTAGATGTTTTCTGCAGTTACATCTACACATGGCAAATGTTTCAGATAACTGTCAGCAGTTATTCACTGAACTTCAAACCTTCTCTCATCCTCCCAAAGAACAAAACACATCTAATATATAACTGCAGCATGTGTGATAAGACAACGGGAAGAGCAGAGCGGCCGTATACCTTTTCCTCCAGCTGGTTGAAGACGAATTCGATGACGACATCATCCTCAAACCCAAGGATCTCTGTCACACGCTGGGTTATCCAGGGCTTCACGACTTCCAGGTTGACCTTGGTCATATCCACCTAATAACGAATCAGAAAACAATCTTGAAACAATCACAAGATTTTCCATATATACATACATACACATACATGTATATATCTGTATTTTATGTATTATCATTTTCTATTTTTAACTATTTTAAATTCATTTTAAATCATTTTTTAAATAATTTTAAGTTTTTAAATTCCTTGTTTTATTGTAGTGATTTTTTATGATTATTTTATGTAAAGCACTTTGAATTACCATTGTGTATGAAATGTGCTAAATAAATAACCTTTCCTTGCCTTAATTTTGTTTCAAAAAAATTATTGTGTCACATGCTCCTTCAAAAACTATTATCATCAATTCTGTGAGGAGTTGTGCTACATAAACTTATATTTGGAAACTGTGATACTTTTATCTTGAATTTCTTTAGGAATCTTTGATGAACAGAACACCATTCATTTGAAATAGACATCTTTTGTAACAAACTTCTTTACTGCCACTATTGAGCAATTTAATCCATCAGTGCTAAATAAAAGTAATAATAAAAAAAAAGAATATTATTCTTACAATTTATTATAAATCTAGGGAACCATAATATGTAAAACGTTTATGGTAACAAGGTGTTATGAACACATTTCCACCAAAGAAAACAAACATGTATTTTCATATTTTCTACCTTCTTCTCCAGACATTCTGCAAATTTCAGTTGCTTCAACAGCTTCTTGTGTTTGTTGCTGAAGCGGTTATCCTGCTCCGCACTGGTGCCCTGAAATAACAAGAATTCATGATTAAAACAATATATGATATAGAGGAACTTCATAGTATCTGTATCTGAAGTGGATATACAATTTTCAGTATGAGACTGAAAATAAACTGAATTATTTCACTATTTGAGTAGGATACTGACACACACACACACACGAATACGCAGCTCGCTATCGTGTAAGAACATGGAATTTGTCGGTCCGGGTTTCGGTTTCTGTCTGTATTTTCATTTAACTACACTAACCAGAGTACAGCTGACTGTATAATGTTACTGCGGATTTTATCTGTAAAAATAAGGGCGATAATGTGAAATTCAACGCGCTGGGTTCCTTAAATCTGCTGTTCCCGTTTAATCTGTTGAGTATTTTCTGGTTCTCTCACGCAGCCGCCATTACGGCCACACTCCAATGAACACACCAAATACAGCCTTAAAAT
Organism: Tor tambroides; assembly: GCA_021397915.2. NCBI lineage: Eukaryota > Metazoa > Chordata > Actinopteri > Cypriniformes > Cyprinidae > Tor > Tor tambroides. The sequence goes on along the minus strand of JAFVLL020039422.1, from coordinate 100,221 downwards.
AACCAGCTAAACAACCAGGTGACAAATAACACATGCAAAACAACATATTCGGCCTTTATAGTGCGAGAGTTATAAAAGGATACAAGACTTACGCGGAAAAACCCCGCGTCCATTTCTATCGTGTGTCAATATGGCACGATGTCCCACAGTCCACTGCGCCGAGGCAGCTTTTACCTCACTTCCGGTGCATGTTCAAATCTATTTAATACTACCTTGATCGTTTTTTGTTTTTTGAGTGTCATAATGTTTTATAATATAGTGAATTTATCATGAAAAATGAAATATCAAACACATTTTATTTCATGTTATTTTTAGAGTTTATTATTTGTGACTACTGCGGAGGTCACCATGAACAAAGACATACATAAACTGTTTGCTGTATTAAAGCCATTTATTTGACATACACTGCAATTTTCCACCAGTTCTTAATGAGATTCGTTAACAACTTTTGAGGTTAAATAATAACTGAAAATTAAGGCAGTTTCAACTTTTAACACGGAAATCACACTTGCTTTTGGAAGAAAGGTGAGTCGTTCTGTATATCGTCTTAAATAGGTCATTTTTATTTGTCTGCACCAGTAGTCTATACAGAAGGCAGACTAAGACTTTCAGATAGGCCGAAGCCAAAGAACACCCCCTTTACTATTGCAAGGCCGCTTTGGGTGTTTTATCCAGTAGTTCTGCTCTTCTGAGTCAACAAAAAATGTGTTAAAAAACTCTTAACAGTATATAATAATACATCAGCAATGCTGAGAGATTAATTCACACCACACTATGCATTGTGAACCCAGAGCCCTTTGATAATAAAGCCAATACAGACAAAAGTGGGTTTAACAGAACCCAAAATTCAGGCAACTGTGATTTCCTCAGCGATAGCAGCTGGAAAAAAGGCAGTCTTTTGATTCACACTAAAGGTAGCAGTGGTTTAAAGTATTTTCTGCCCATGGCTGTGTTCAAACTGAGACACTTCCTCTTGTACACAATACATGGAGTGGTCTAGAGCACAGAGTGAGGTTTCTAGTGGTCCTTACTGTATTTGTACAAATGGAGCATATGTGGGGTCAAAATTCAACCCCTCCCAAACAGAATGTTATGATTGGTTAGGATTAGGAAAGCAGAGTCATAATTGTAACAACAGATCATTGAAGTTTGGGCCAGCCAGAATTTTTCTCAGTGCTGACCTTGTTATTTAATATAGTGTATGATGTCTCTAAAATAATTAAATTGGACAGTTTCATCTCTAATGTGTGCAATGATATTATTATTCTTATTATTATTATTACTATTAGTATACTGAATTTTGTTGTTTCCTTGTTTTTCCCTGTCCCATGACAACTTAAAAACTATCTAAGAACAGATCACAGAGAAGAAAGACAGAGTCTCCTGAGCGGTCGTAGAATGTGAGTTTTCACTGTTAGTTAACATGTTTTCTTCACAAGCATACATATTTAGAGAACTGTCAGTGTCAGGAGTTCTCTAACTGACGGAAAGTCCTGGTCTAAAGAAACAGCTACTAAATTTGAGATAGATGAGTTTGGAAATGTACTGGAAAGTTGCTGGTGATCTGTTTCAGTTCCTGAGAAGACCTGCTAGCTGACAGGTAGTCCTGCATTGGTTCTCTTTTCACGGATAGAGGCCAGCATGTCTGTGACCAGCTCTGACAGGCCATATGCAGGCTTCCAGCCCCAGTCCTGACGTGCGTTAGAGTCATCAAACCGCACTGGCCAGCTGTCCGCTATAGAGTGAACATTACATTTTATGAACATTTGGATCATTGCAAAAAAAAAAAAATTTCATTATACAAGAAAAACACATACTGATAGACAATGACCAAGATTGATATTATTTCTACAAATCAAACAAGAACTTTAATATTAAAGGAATAGTTCACCCAAAAATGAAAATTTGCTGAAAATGTATTCAGCCCCAGGCCATCCAAGATGTAGATGAGTTTGTTTGTTCAGTGAAACTGATTTGGAGAAATTTAGCATTACATCACTTGCTCAGCAATGGATCCTCTGCAGTGAATGGGTTCCATCAGAATAAGTTCAAACAGTTAAAAACATCACAATAAGTAAGGAATAATTGACGACGGGCCGTTGAATTCTTAGAAAATAATGGTTTACTATATTTATTTGTTTGGCCAGTGTCATTGTGGGTTTTGGTTCTTTTGCTGTTTTAGGCTGTAAGGACCTTTGAAATAACTCGAATCATTTGGTGAAGTGATACCGACATGTAATGCGGCCAAGACCTGCCTGGAACTACGTTCGCCATGCGTTTCCCTGAAAATAACTGCACACCTTAGAACGTTCGTCAGCCATCAGATTCAAGCATTCAGTGGCCCCCGTAGTATAATCCATAAATAATCCATACAACTCCAGTCCATCAATTATTGTCTTGTGAAGCGAAAAGCTTGTCTGAATCAGGAGAGAAATCACAGATCAGCACTCTTTACAAGCAAAAACAGTCCAAAACATATGTGAGAGGACAACAGGGGATAGACTTGTTTCACTGGAGGAACCATTATTATGGATTATGAACTCATATTTTGGTAAGAAGCAATGGTTTAAAGTTAATGCTTTATGATGGATATGGTTCTTAAAAACACAGCTTTTCACTATTATAAGACATATAATTAATTGATAGACTGGAGTTGGATTATTTTGATGTTTTTATCTGCTGTTTAAACTCTCATTTTGACAGTACCCATTCACTGCAGAGGATCTATTGGTGAGTAAGTGATGTTAAATCTCTCCAAATATGTTCTAATGAACAAACAAACTCATCTATATCTTGGATGGCCTGAGGGTGATTTACTTTTTTAGAATTTGTTCTTTTTTGTCAAAATATTCCAAATTATTTAAGACTTTTTCAAAAGGTCATTCTCTCTTTCACTGCTGTTCTTACCAATAGTCTGCCGGATGGTATCAGGATTGTACGTGACCCTCAGGTGGGGCAGATGTTTGCGAATCTCTTCTGCCACTTCTTCAGGTGTGAAGCTCATGGCTGCAATGTTATAAGTGCGCAGGGAAAGTTGGCTTTCAGGGGCCTGCATGAACTCAATGGTGGCCCTGTGGCAGTCAGATATGTGCATCATGGGAAGCCGAGTGTTGGAGCGCAAGTAACATTCATGGTGGCCGGTGCTGAGGGCATCATGAAAAATCTGGACAGCGTAATCTGAGGAAAAGAGGACATATATATAATAAAACAGGTCAGATGTTGTTTACTGCAAGTAAATGACAAGCTATGAATGAGTGGGTGAATGCAGTTGTGTGTCTTTATGTACAACTAAAGATTGTGTCTGTTAGTGAGGAAATGCAGAGTGGCTGGTTACCAGTAGTGCCTCCTCCTGGCTTGGTGTGGGCAGAAACGACTCCTGGGTATCGCAAGCATCGGAAATCCAGGCCATATTTGTGGTGGAGATACTGATCCAATCAGAAAAGAGTTAGGATGTTGTCATTTTGTAATTACATATCATGTGATAAACAGTTCACATTAAGCTTATGAAGAATATTTAAATTATTATTTTCAATATTATTTTCAATAAAGTGTGTGTGGGTGTGTATATATATATATATATATATATATATATACATACACACACACACACACACACACACACATATCATGTTTTTGAAAGAAGTCTTACACTACCAGTCAAAAGTTTTTGAACAGTAAGATTTTTAATGTTTTTTAAAGAAGTCTCTTCTGCTCACCAAGCCTGCATTTATTTGATCCAAAGTACAGTAAAAACAGTAAAATTTAGAAATATTTTTACTATTTAAAATAACTGTTTTCTATTTGAATATATTTTAAAATGTAATTTATTTCTGTGATTTCAAAGCTGAATTTTTAGCATCATTACTCCAGTTCTAATATTCTGATTTGCTGCTCAAAAACATTTATTATTATTATTATTATTATTATTATTATTTTGAAAACAGATGAGTATAATTTTTTTCAGAAGTTCAGAAGAACAGCAATTATCTCAAATAGAAATCTTTTATAACATTATAAATGTGTTTATCCTCACTTTTGCTCAATTTAAAGCTCAATTTAAAGCCAATTTAAAATATTGATGATAATAATAATAATAATAATAATAATAATAATAATAATAATAATAAATGATTCTTGAACAGCAAATCAGCATATTAGAATGATTTCTGAAGGATCATGTGACACTGAAGACTGGAGTAATGATGCTGAAAATTCAGCTTTGATCACAGGAATAAATTACATTTTAAAATATATTCAAATAGAAAGCAGTTATTTTAAATAGTAAAAATATTTCACAATATTACTGCTTTTGCTGTTCTTTGGATCAAATAAATGCATGCTTGGTGAGCAGAAGAGGATTCTTTAAAGAACATTAAAAATCTTACTGTTCAAAAACTTTTGACTGGTAGTGTATATGATCATAGAGGCTGCATTTAACATTATGAAATATTATTACAATTTAAAAGAACTGTTTTCTATTCTAATATATTTTAAAATATAATGTAGTCATTAGATACTTTTGCAGTGCTTTTGCAGAAACTGTATTTTAAAAGTTCGGGTAAATGAAATTAAAAAAGAAAAAGAAATTAATACTTCAAATGCTGTTTACTGAACTTTCTATACATCAAAGAATTATGAAAAAAATTACAGTTTTCACAAAAACTATAAAGCAGCAAAACTTGTTTTCAACACTGACTTCTTTCAAAAACAACATAAAAAAATCTTAAAGCATATAATATGTATTAATAATTTTCCCTAGACTAACTAGAACATAAAAAACATAAATCTTTACTTCCCCCATCAGCTCTGCATGGACTTTGGAAACCCCATAAATGGTGCGAGGTCTCTGGATACAGAGGTCAGGTGCTGGGTCACGGGGAGATGAAGGGCCGAATGCTCCGATGGTACTGGGTACAAACAGTCGCAAGCAGTTCTCCAGAGCCAGATCCAATACATTATGCAGACCTGAAGAAAAAGGAGTGGGGGGAGGAGAAGAGAAGATCGGGACGGGGCAACAGGAGAAGGACAGAATGTGGGACGTCAGGGATAGTGGAAACCTTACGTTGTAAATTAGGTAGTCATAAACACGTAAAACATGTGTGACTGAGTTTTCCCACCTGTGATATTGATGGTGCGGGCGAGAGCCACGTTAGCTTCCCCGATAGCACTGAGTAATGCACTGTAATGCACCAGCCAGGTGATTCTGTTATTCACAACTAGCTCCCTCAGGTTTTTATAGTCCAGCACATCAGCGTATACAAACGGACCTGGAGGTTAAACGAGAGCTTTAGTCATATTGGCTACTTCAGAAGATAAATGAGACTGTAGTGATTGAAATGTAGATAATAGTTTACTTTAAAATAAGGTTCAATTAATTAACATTAGGAACTTATAAACCGTACAACATTTACAGCATAAGTTAAAGGAATAGTTCACCCAAAAATGAAAATTCTGTCATCATTTACTCACCCTCAAGTAGTTCCAAACCTGTATGAATGTCTTTGTTCTGCTGAACACAAAGGAAGTTATTCTGAAGAATGTGGGAAACAGAGCAGTTTGGGGCCACCATTGACTTCCATAGTATTTTTTTTTTCCTACTATGGAAGTCAATGGTGCCCCAAAACAGAGTTACAAACTTTCTTCAAAATATCTTCCTTTGTGTTCGGCAGAACAAAGAAATTCCTACAGGTTTGGAACTACTTGAGGGTGAGTAAATGATGACAGAATTTTCATTTTTGGGTGAACTATCCCTTTAATACAGGTTAGTACATTCATGTTAATTCATATTGCTCAATGTTCGAAATACAATTATGGTAATTTATTCAACTAGAATACAACTAGTTGGAGTCATTATGATGTTTTTAGTCTCTTATGCTCACCAAGGCTGCATTTATTTGATTAAAAATTAAGGAAGAGCAAAGCTGAATTTTCAGCAGCCATTACTCATCTTCAGTGTCAAATTATCCTTCAAAAATTTTTTGATCAGTTTAAAACATCCTTGCTCCATAAAAAATATACATTTATTTAAAAAAAAAAATTTGAACGGTAGAATATGTAGAAATGAATTGTACTAAAGGTTAATAAAATATTTTTTTATTGTTTTTTCGTGTTAGCAATTTCATTAAGCTTGAATGTTAACTTACTGTTACTGAAATTGAAATATAAGAGCCACGTGATTAAAAAAAACTCCTCCTGTAAACTTTATTAGCCAGTTTATGGCACCACACTGTCCATGTGGCTCTATATATGTTGCAACTGATGCAACCACCTACCCATATCACAGCTGTACATCTGTCTCAGTGTCAACATACCCATGTTATAAACTTCAGCAGGAGGCCTCCTAATGTCTGACAGAATGATGTTTTCCTTTCCATACTGCTTCCTGATGTAAAAGGAATGAAATATGATTACAAATCAAAATAAACAACAGAAAATGTTAAATGGTATTTGGTTTTTACAGAATTATAAAGAATCTACCTCAGAAAATTAAAAAAGGTTACATATGCACAGCAAACATCTATGCAAAGACAAGGCAAATATATGCAAAGATGTAAAAACTGTGTGTTCTGGAGTCTGATTTCAAATTTCTCCCATGCAGCACATCTTTCAGCTGTTCACTAACCTCAGCATTTCAGCTAGTCCAACTCCAAGCTGTCCCAGGCCACCTTTAACAGGAGAACAACACTTTCAACAATGAAAGAAGCTTAAACACACATTTTACAACCAGAAACTTCACCACTCACAATGCCACAACAGAGCACCAAGCTGAATAAAATCTAAATATGAATGAAAAATGTTACTGCATTATTTTTAAAATGAAAATGCATAAAGGTCAGAGGTACAGTAAATGCACAACAAAAGAAATCATGATACCATACATAAAGTGTGATCAACTCCAGTAGACCACTAAAAATACAGAGTTCATATTTGAGTGAATGTTAGACTGATGCATATGGGATGGCAAATCAGTGCACATGCAAATGAATTAGAGCGAAAAGCCCACAAAATGGCAGTAGCAGATTCAAAAACAGGCCTAAGTACATTTTAAATAAGCTCCGTGATTGTTATTGTCCAGACATTTTTCAGCTCCACTTCGACTGACAGTCCATTTACTCACTCTGTTGCACAAGCATAAAACAGCCGCGCGCTCCATTGTGCGCACGCGGAGCGCTTTTAACACTGTTTATTCCCGACCTATTGTCATGGCGATCAATAGGATAGTCTCTTACGAGGCTCGGAAAACAAACACAGAAGACATGATGCAACTAATTCTATTTCAACCAAAACACTACAGTTGTCACACGTTATTTTAGCAGCTGGGAAACAGATGGCACCTGTGATGAGGACTCGAGGACTGTCCGTGGGAGGTTCGGAGGACTCGTTGCTCGGCCATCGGTTGATCTGTCTCGGCGATAAACTCATGCCGCGAACCGACAAACCTTTACACAACGAGCGGACACACAACCGGACACCTGACAGCATCTGTCAGCTAAAAAACATATCAGTTAACCGAGTGAACGGTTCAGAAAGAATACATCAAAACAAATCTTTACTTTTTCCTTTTTAGTTTGCGCTAAATTGACGGCCAAGTCGTTATTTCATCCTTAAAAGAGAGTTGACTGATACACTAACGTTAAGTAAATCAGTAGTTCAAGAAAAAGCGCATTATCTCACCTTGAGCGTATCAAAACTTGAAATCCGTAACGATGTGAAACACGTGTCTTGCATCCAAATCACAACATTTCTGTTGTGTATCCGGAGGTGGAAAATTAAGTAAGTAAATAATGCTGATAAGAGGGATTTTCATGGTATTTACCCGTTAGAATTAAGAGATTACTGTCCGATTGGTTGCCAGAGAAGCGCATCGAATGACCATTGGATAAACAAGCTGCCGGAGCAGAGAATGCTGGGAAATGTAGTTTTATCTTTATACTAGCACGTACGGTCGCGTGATAGTGATTGTGGTGTCCATTAGCGCTACAGGAGGGCAAACTTGCTGACGGGCTGCCCACTCCGGATTTACATTGTGTGGGTGAGTTTAGCTGAGCTGGGCTTTACCCTGAGGACTTCATTGGCCAGTGAAATGTTATTGTTTGTGTGTGTGCGCGTGCGCGCTGGCAGATTCCCCTTTTAATGACCAACTTTTATAGTGAACTATTAAGTATTTTAATATAATGTCAAGCATGTCAACTAATTTAATATAATATAATTTCTGAATAGGAAAATTATGGTCATAAAATAAATATAAATTCTAAAATTAATTCAAAATAAAAAAAACAACACTCTGCTTCGACACATTTCAATAATATTTATTGATAATAATTTAAAAATAATTGACTGGCCCCCATGTTAGATTATACAATTCACTACTGTATAAATGGTAACAGATTAAAACAAGGGAATTCACTACATGAGCATTTTTGACTGCACATTTTGAATGCCTGTCTATAGAGTTGGTGACATTATTTTGTTGTGCCCCAGTTTAATGTCTGACTCTGCTCAGAAGCATCAAGTAAGCAAGGATTATGTACAGTAATGTTGTATCACCTCGAAGGTGTTTATTTCCCGAGTATGACCACTGTACATGATCCAGCTTATAGGCTACAAAACAAAGAAATAAACACATGGATATGAAATATTTGATTTTAAAAGCTCTGTTTTCTATGATGAGGGCTTGTTCACCCAGAATGACAGAATTTTCATTTTTGGGTGAACTATCCCTTTAACACTAAATCTGGCAATTAACCAATCAGAATCAAGTATTCCAGAGAACTGTGCAATAATTAATTATAAACCATGTTCCAATTGCAAATGCTGTTTGTAACTTCTCAAGCATGTTTAAAATCACCTTCTGGTAGGTCCTCAGACTTCTCACATTCACTTCATTTAACATTCAGCTGCATGTAACAGTGTGAAAAATGTTTACAGTAAAACATCATGACTGATGCTGTCTCATGTAACCACAGTAAATTCCAACAACAAACTACTCAAACACAATACAACAAACCCACATTTTTCCCTATTTGGGGCTGTTTACTGTTTGTCTGATGTCTGATTATTATTCAGTGATGGCTATCGTAAATGACATTACATCTAAAAGCTCTTTAAATGCCAGTATATCTGATTGGCAAAGAAACACATAGTAGTAACAGGCTCTACAACATCCTTTCAACCATGAGTTCATAAGATAGTCAGCTCATCCATGAGGTTCTCAAACGAGGTCAAGGAGTCACAGTGTGTACTAAGCGTGTTATTGGTCCGGTCGGGTCCAGCTCGCTCACGGTGCTCTTTCACAATGCTCCACACCTCTTCTCGAGCTTCCTCCATGTTCTGAGCATACTCAGTCCACCTGAGGAACATCCCTACCCAAATACCATACAAGGATAATGAGGACTAATGAGCACATTAAGGATTGAAGTATATGTTTTTTCTTTTGCTCTAAATCAGTGGAGCTGACTTTACATACCAATAATACCCAGAAATTTCATAATTTATCTTTCATTTTTAACTTGCAGTCATTTTATCACATTGCAACAGTAACTCACCTGTCCATAGCTGTAAGGACTGAGGATGTACTGAGGGCCAAATGGCCAAATCAGTGGGTTCATACAGTGGGTTGAGGTACTGCTCTTCAATATCAGGCTTCAAAAGTGACTGAAACAAACAGTGTGTGTTCTCCTTCACTCCTGCAGCACATCTAGCTCAGGAAAAAAAATATATATATATATATATATATATATATATATATATATTTATAATATGAAATGCTTCTTAAGCAACAAAACAGCATATCAGAATGAGTTCTAAAGGATCATGTGACACTAAAGACTGGCGTATCACAGGAATAAATTAGATTTTAAAATATATCAGAACAGCTAATTTAATTGTAATATTTTACAATATTGCTGTTGTACTGTATTTTTGATCAAATAAATGCAACTTTGGTAGGCATAAGAGACTCTTTTTTTTTTTTTACTTTTGAATGGTAGTGTATAATGAGTGTCATATAATGGTAATTTGTGCCCACCTCTCCTGCTCGCTGTTACACAGGAAGGTTCCATAGTTAGAAGCGTAAACCTCTTGTGCCAGTCGGAGGAGCAGGGCCTCACTAAACTCCAGTGCAAGAGGAAATTGCCGCCACACCTGCCACACACAGTCAAGCAGCAGCAGGAAGGACGGGCACTCTTGCTTCAGACGGGCATGAGAGTACGCCGAATGAGCACAGCGCTGCTGAAATGGGTGTCCAGCCTGAGAAACAAGCATTCAACTCATCAACTTTCTCACGAACAGATCTGAGACTAATATTAGGTATAGTAGTTGTAAGCAAGTTCTTTTTAGTTGTAATGAATTCATAAGCTTTAACAAAATTCACCACACACATACCCAATAGCACATTATGTCACACAAACACACATTCACCTGTATCCATTCCCTCTCCAGCAGGCAGAGGAAGCCAGTGACAGTTCTAGAGGCGGGGTCTAGGATAAGCTGAGCCAATGAGCTCACCAGCAGTGTGCTGTCTGTCCCTTCAGAGCCATGCACAAGCACAGAGTGCCCATCCCTGCAAAAAAAACAGACCACAGACCTGAGTGATACATCTCAAACCCATGCATGGGCCTGCAGTGACCACCCTTCAAAAACAGACCGCACGCCAGAAAAACACATCCCAAGTCATGTGTAAGCACAGGATTACAAAAAAAGACTGCAGAAGGCCTACAGAAAGTCACTACAGAAAGCCTACTACACTAATTTAATAAAACTGCAATTTTATGTATGGTCCACAGATGGCGACAAAATTTCGTAGTGCACCTTTAAAAGACCAAAGTAAAAGATCTTCCCACCTCTCCACACACTCTACCACCAGGCCTGCAGTGGACAGGGCACTGTGAACATGAGAAAGCCATTTGGAGTTCTCCAATTTACTGAGCCAGCGGTCCACACTATGCGACGGGTCACTGCACGCTTCCACCAGCTTAATAAGACTCTCCTGCACAACTTTACCCCTGTAAATGACATGATTACATGCAAAATCGTAGCAAACTCTTTCAAAGTCAGATGGGTCACATATTTTCAGACTATTAAAATGACTAATGTTCCCTCTCACCTTTCATGGTGTCTATGGATTCTTTTCCAGTGGCTATAACAGGATTTAGACTCAAAACCTCCTCCTGTCATCCAGGCCTGCTGGGCTTGCTGGGCAGAACGCAGATCGATGATGTAACCCAACTCTGACCCATCAATCACAGCCTGGAGAAGGAGCTCATCCTCCTTACATCTCTTCTTATTGGCTCCTGTCAAAGGCTGACTGCTTCGCATGATCACCTAGGCGATGGGTACAAATAACTTTTACTTTGGACATTTTGATCTGTATTATGTATTTTTTGCTTTAATGAGAAATGTAGTTCTTATACCAATTTATGGTTACATACACATATATTTGAGATATAAGAAAACATCCTACACTCACCATTCCATTCCTATGGTGACAATAGGAGAGCACAGGAAATCTGCCGCCCAGTCTGAACCTGGCTGAGCGGATCAGCTTGTCATCATCCACCTCACGAGGCACAATGACCGCAGATGGATACGATGGGCATACAGAGTAATCTGAGTTTACTTTACTGACTCTCCACCTGTCCCACTGCTCACACACACACACACACACACACATTATGAACATGCATAAACATGCACATGTATACACTTATACATAAGTTATAAATATACATTGCTATTAATGAGTAAACAAAAAACTAACTAGAAAAACTAGTAAAGAAAACTAAATTAAACCTAAACAGTAATATTTAAAAACTAATCAAAATGACATAAAGCACATAAGAAAATATTAAAAATTAATTAAGATAGACACTAAAACAGAAAAAAGAGTAACAAAAACACTGTAATTATGATAAAAAAAATTGATGTTGTGCCATAGACAGGACGTCAGTGGCTAGAGATAAACATCTACAACTATGGAAAAAAATGAAAGGCCGTGAAACAGCTGCTAGATGACGATGAGTGATAATGAAAGCTATGGAGACAAACAAGGCAAAGAAAAGAAGAAAAAAGCTGCATATGGCAGAAAAATTAGTAACAGTGAAAGAATAAACATTGCTTTATGTCCTGTGCATTTAAGTGTTGCCCATGTCTCACAACTGCTTTTAGTTTCCTGTGGCAAACAAAGTGCTTCCTGTTTGACTTTCTTTCAGGAAATGAAACAATAGCTTATATTAGGTAACATTTGACTCTGAAGTAATAATTTTCAGCATCATTTGTTTGTTTTTGTCCTTGTGTGTGATTTTTAAAGCAAGATAAACACAGAGTGACAGTAACTGAAGGAGAGGGAAGTGAAAGTGAAAGAAAGAAAGAAAAATACAGTTAAAGAGTGTGTCGCTCACCAGCCTTTCTGTTTGTTTGTAATATTGCTCTGTCGAGGACAGGCCCCATGGGCCGTGCAGAGTAAGGTGTGACGGTCTGTAGAAGAAGGGATACATCTCTGTCACACTTTCCAGAGACGAAAGAGCCTACAGAGACATGAGATGATATTAGTTTACTCTCACTCACAGCTGAGGCAGTGCTGGACTCAACATTTATTTATAGAGTAAAGAATACATGCTTAAAATCATCTTTAATGACAATCTGTAATTACACATAGTATTCAGGATTTTCCAGGATACTTTGCTACTGACAGTGGAAGATTTTTAACAGGTTATTTTTTAATTTATTGTTTTTGGCCAATATTGGATACTGAAGTGTGCATAGAATTTTTCCTTTATTTTATTATTTAGATAAAAACCTTTGCCATAATCTAATGCTCATTTAAAGTGAATCATTATAAACTAATATTCTAATGACACTGTTAAATGTAATCTTTATTAAATCTCAAAATATATATTTATTACATTGTAAATTATTCAAAATAGTACAGAATTTTAATACTGGCCGACACTTATCAACCATAATAAGGCAGAAATGTAATATCGGTGCAAGCTGCTCGATTTGAGGGGGTTTGTTCGTATTACATTTTAAAATATATTCAAATAATAAATAGATATTTAAAATTGTAATAATATTCCACAATGTTACTGTTCTAATTTTTTTTTTTTTAATCAAATAAATGCAGCCTTGGTGAGCACAATAGACTTCTTTCAAAACTTTAACGAATCTTACAGACCCCAAACTATTGAAAAGTAGTATACCGAATCCTAATTATTAGCCATATTAATACTAATCCTTGTAACAAGCATGGCTAGTGATAACTATATTTAGTACCTCTATAGAACTGGCTATGTTCAGACATTCCTCCATTCCAGGAATTTCCAACTGAAGAACCAGCAGGTCCTTACATTTAATGGTGATAGTACCAGAGGATCCCACAGCCCTATATCAGACACACGTACAAACACCCCCACACACATTTAAGTACATTCCTCCATGTTTTCTCACACTCTCAAATTCCATACAATCATCTCCATTGGGGCCTCAGAAGAGACGGAAACAGGAAGCAAAAACAAGCCTTGAGCGTAAAGCTAGCAGAGAGACAATGAGATAAATTGCAGAGGCATGACTGAGCTCTAAATTTAACTTTAATAGAACGTAAGCTAACAGTCTCTCTTTTTGTCTCTCCTTATTTGGATGTTAGATTACAAACACAAATATATATAACACTTCATGTTCATAAACACTGTTGCTTTGCATGTATTAAAAACACAAAAAAACATATCAGAGAGATATGATATGTTGCGTAAATGCTCATTGCAAAGCACAAATATCTTGCAAAATACTCTTTTTTTTCTGTTTTTCTCTCTGCCATAAGCTAAGAGCATGTTGCCTGCACAGCTCATTTTGAAAGATGCCTTCTTATTCTGACACAAGATGCTGCCCGCTGCCATTAATCTCCTCATTTTTATCTTTACTGTGTAAATTAACAGCAGATCCCAGATCAGAATAAAATGACAGCTTCAATGAGCAATAAAAGTCAAACATTGGGCCTGCTTTAGAAGTGTACCTGGGGTATCCGAAAAGATTCTCGACACTGACATGCAGGAAAAGTGATTGGTGAAATTAGAGAAAGAGAGAATTTGTTTATTATTCCAGAAGCAGGTCACTTCAGGGATCAAACACATACACAATTGTGACCCAAATAAGATTCAAAAACAGATGCATGGATGAATAAGAATACGAATTATGCATTTACAAAGAACATGTGTCTTAATTTGCTGTAATAAAGTGCTGAATGTGTTTCACCAGTGATAAACAATATACACATCAATAAAAAAAATCCTCCTGAAACAAATGTACTTGATACTGTAAAATTTAAATTCAGAGATATTAACACCACTGAATCAACTTAAATATATGGCTACATGAACAAAACTAAAATTAAGTTTTAGATCAGATACAAATAGCTCTGTAGAGTAATAATTGTAAAATATTTCAAATGTAATTTAAGATGGTCTTAATTGGTTTTATGCTGGAAGACCATCTTAAACCAGATAAAACCAACAAACCATCTAAGGCTGGTTTATGATATTTTTCCATCAGCAGGCTAATTACCGTCGCCTAGTTTTACAGCACACACATGCATTGGTCAAACCTGGACTGATGAGAACAGCTGTCTCTCTACCTTTTCTCAATGGCATCGATGTTCTTGAGGAGAATGAGAAGTTGCCAGGAAGCTTCATCCTTTCTGTCTGAGAACAGAAGGTGGTGGCTGGTAACGCACAGGGTTCCTCTGAGCGCTGGATGGAAAGGTCTTCTCAGGGTAACATCTTCAACATTAGCGGTCTTGATGTGCTCCGACAACTCCATTTCACAACGATAACAACCACCATCTGGTACTTCTCGCGCTGAGTTTAGAGAGCTGGTGGGCGAGCCAAGCGGGACTCTGTCTTCCGCTAATCCTCTACAAAACTGTGTCCCACCCCTTGCCGTTAATATAGGCTGTTATAAAACTCACCGGTAGCTGGCAAATATAAAATGCCACTAAGCGACTGGGCGCGAGCGACGGGAGGTGTGTCTGCTCGCGCGACTCATAAGCATTTTGTTGGCTTCTTTATACTTTCGTTTCCGTTCTTGAAGTCCCAGCCCTCTTCTCTTTTTTTTGTGATGTTTGTGTTTATTGTTATTGCTGTTTTTTCGTATTTTTTTGTAATCATTCTTCCTGACATTTTAGAGTTGTAGGGTAAGAATTAGTCTGCTTTTGACAAATAAAGAAAAAAATCTTATTATTTTCTTCTTTTCTTTATATTCTTTTTGTATTCATTTTTTCTTTTCTTTTTTTTACTTTAAAAAATCAATTAGATATAAGTTTTACATTTAATAATGCAAGTTGCCATACACCCTCAAATATAAAAAATAGCCTTGTGATGGACCCTAATAAGCATACATCAATTTATATACTGTAAAAATATTATATATATATATATATATATATATATATAGTGCCTATAAAAAGTATTCATACCCCTTAATTTTTTTCACATTTTGTTATGCTGCTGCCTTATGTTAAACTGCTTTAAATTACTTTTTTCCCACATCAGTCTACACTCCATACACCATTTTAACATCTTTGCCAATTTATTACAAATAAAAAACTTAAATGATTTTATTGCATAATTAATCATACCCTTAACTGGGACAGTTGAAATTTAGCTCAGGATCATTCATATTGCTTGTATATTACAAATTCAATTGATTGGGTTTGATTTGGAAAGGCACACGTGTCTTAATAAAAGGTATAACAGCTGAAAATACATATCAGAGCAAAAACCAAACCCTGAGATTAAAAAAACTGCCTGTAGATCTCAGAAACAGCATTGTGTCAAGCCACACATCTGGGGAAGAGTTCAGAAAAAATTCTGCTGCATTGAAGATTCACAGAAGCGTGTAGTCTCTGTTACCCTTAATGGAAGAAGTTTAAAACAACCAGGACTCTTCCCAGAGCTGGCCTCCTGGCCAAATGGAGCAATTGATGGAGAAGAGCTTTGGTTAGAAAGGTGACCAAGAACCTGATGGTCACTCTAGTTGTGGATATAAGAGAAACCTACAGAAGGACAAACATCACTGCAACACTCCACCAATCTGGGCTTTATGGTGGTGTGTCCAAACTCAATCCTCTCCTCAGTGAAGACACATGAAAACACACTTGGAATTGGCAAAAAAAAAAAAAAAAAAAGCACCTAAAGGACCCTCAGACTCTGAGAAACATGATTCTCTGGTCTGATGAACCTCAATTCCAAGCATCATTAAAAGAAAGCAGGCACTGCTCATCACCTGCAGAGTACCATCCCAAAAGTAAAGTGTGCTGTTTCTCAGCAGCAGGGACTGAGGGACACATCATAGTAGAAGAATAGCTCAATGTACCAAAATATAGAGATATAGCCTTAATGAAAACCCAGTCCAGAGCTTTCAGAACCTCAGACTGGGCAGAAGGTTCACCTTCCAACAGGACAATAACCACACAGCAAGATTAGACAACTCTGTGAATGTCTGTGAGTGGCCCAGCCAGAGCCTGGGCTTGAGCCCAAACAAATATTTCCGGAGAAATCTGAAAATGTGTGCCTGCCCCCATCCTGACAGAGCTTGAGAGGTGAAGAGGTGAGGAGAAGAATGGCAGATAACTGCCAAATTCAAAGCTTGTCGTATCATACCCAAAATAGTTGAGGCTGTAAAGGTGTTTCAACTAAATACTGAGTTAAGGGTATGAATACTTATGCAATGTGCTTATTTCAGGTTTTTTTTTAATATATAAATTTACAGAGTTGTGGCAATTCTGTTTTTGCTTTGTCATTATGGTGTATGGAGTGCAGATTGTTGTGGGAAAAAAAAGTAATTCAAAGCAGTTTATCATAAGGCTGCAACATAACAAAACGTGAAAAAAATGAGTGAAAAAAATGAAGGGGTGTGAATACTTTTTAAAGGCTCTGAATATATATATTTGCTTTTTACCTTCAGTAGAATTAAATCATTTTTATTATCAAACTTTATTATTATATGATTATTATATGTTAATAATATTTTAAATATTACATTTATAAATATCTTTTTTACACAATGTTTCTTTTAACTTTTTCGAAGACCCCCCTAGCACCTCCTTGCGGATCTTTGGGGGTCCCTGGACCCTAGTTTGAAAACCGGTAAGCCTACAATTCGTTTTAGAATAACACACCATTAATGCCTAACTAGCTGAATAGATTTTCACTGCAATTCCTCAACATCAGCAGGAGATGGAGACATTTTGTCGTAAAACAGTTCCGAAGACACAAGTTGGCAATTAGGCTACTTGTGCTTATATGTGCAGATATACACAACGACGGATGTTGACTGAGCTATATACAAGTTAATGTAAGTTAATTTAAATTAGGTATTATATTTTAAAATGAAGTCTGGTTTAGCCGAATAAAATAAAGCAATTCAGGTAACACGTGGGATAGGAACATGGATATCCTTGCCAGGGACCTCCTTTTAAATAAATAGGCCTACAGTTAGCCCATTTAATGAAAGAAAATCCATTTGAAAAATCTAATATCTAGAAAAGATTTACTTTCTATTAAATTTCTCTTTTTTGCTTTTTATCTTTCAATAGAATTTTATCTTTCAATAGAATCAATCTTTGATTATATTACTATTATTATTTTGTTACTTTTCTAAATATTTTTAATATCTTTTTAAACATTATTTTTCCCTTTACTTTTTTGCATGTGCACTGTTACCTTTGCGGCCCTCTGGGGGTCCCAGTTTAAAAATTCACTAATATGCGTTTGTTTCGGAATAAATCATTACTGATTCTGATTCTAATGCTAGATTTAAATTCCTTGGTAAAACGATTCTTACTGCAATTTCTCAACATAAGCAGGAGATGGAGACACTCCGTCGTAAAACAGTTGACAAAGACTCACTTTGGATTGTTGGTGAGATCTCGCTGAACTAGAAGCAGTGTGAACGAGTTTTGGGCCACAAGATAAATAAATTAAATGTTTACTTGTCATTCCTTAGTTAGTTGCCTTTGTGATAACAAATAGTTTATTAATAACTGTCTGTCCTGACTCCTGAAACTTCTCAAGGTGGTTTTGAGCGCATGAGAGGTTAAGGGTGTCAGTGGCCCTGTACCACTTGAATAGTACCACATGAACACGAAATGTCGCGTTTGGCCGCCACATGCAAGTTCAAACTGTCTAAACACTGATACTCTGTCATTAGGCTGCAGAACATGGGCGGTCACTTTTCTGTCTATATAAACATTAGCAGCACAGCACACCTCTTGAGACTAATCACTCGTGCACATGATCGGGCACAGAGCACATGTCTGAGCAGTCACAGTCTCGCCAGTCTGGAATGAAAGCAGCTCAGTGATGGAGTTCAGAGAGCTGGGAGCAGACGAAAGCTCAGAGGGCGATATGGAGGATCTGGATAGCGTAAAAGCCCTGACAGAGAAACTCAAACTCCAAACGCGCAGACCGTCGTATCTAGAATGGAAGGAGCGGCTGCAGGCTCGCCCGTGGACTGATGCCACACACGGTTCAAATGTCAGCAGCCCGGGATCTGCGGAGAAGGACACTCAGCTATCCGACATCTGGAAAGATGGGATGCCTTATAAGAATATATGCGGCTTTGATACTATAGACGACGCGTTAGAGTGGCTCAGAAACGAACTGGTATTGTATTCATAAGTTTATATTTTATTTTTATTTAAACTTTGGACTAACTTTAGAAATGGTCATTATGTATTATCTATCTATCTATCTATCTATCTATCTATCTATCTATCTGTCTGTCTGTTACAAATCATTTCTATTTCAAGTAAATGCTGTTCTTCTGAACTCTTTATTCATCAGAGAATCCTGAAAAATATATCACGGTTTCCACAAAAATATTAAGACAAATATGACATTGAAGACTGGAGAAATAGCTGCTGAAAATTCAGCTTTGCCACCACAGGAATAAATTGCATTTTAAAATATATTCTAATAGAACAGTTTTCAATGTAAATATTGTTTTAGATATTTTTAATAAAATAAACCCCGGTGAGCATAAGGGAATTTTTTTTTTTCAAAAAAAAAAAAAAAATCTTATCCACCCCAAAATTTTGAATGCTAGTGTATGACTTAAATTATATAAAATATATGTAAATTATATACTGAATATATATACTAGTGTAAAATATGTAATATAACAGTTAAAAATAGTATGGTACATAGTACAACACAGGTGGCATGACTCTCGTCTCTTGGCATATTGCACCTAAATGCCACACAGGTGCAGAAATTGAGTGGGTGTTTGACAGAAAGGTGTGCTCAGTTCCTTGCATGTGTGACTGCTGTTCCAAACAATTTAATCTTATAATTACTGCTGGTTATCAAAGACTTGATGTGTGAGCTATAAAATGGTTCTCCCTCTCTCTTTCTCATCGCTCTTCAGAGGGAGATGCAGATGCAGGATAACCGTCTGGCACGGCAGTTGATTCGTTTACGGGGGGAGATCCACAGGCTGAAGGTGGAGCAGGTGTGTCACCGTCACAAAGAGATGCTGGATGATGCCACGTATGAGCTGGAGGAGTGCGAGGAGGACTCAGACCTGCTGTGTGACATCCCCATGAAAGCTGCCTTCACTCTGTCCACCCCTCTCAAACATCTTGGTCTCACCAAGATGAACCTCAACTCCAGACGATTCTCACTCTGTTGAGAGACACGCCGAGGAGAGACGCCCCTCAAGAAAACTCAATGCACAGCTTTTACCGACACTGGAAACCAAAAATTTGTTTCATTTCAGTGTTAAAATTGGACTATTGCAAAAAAAAAAAAAAAAAACACCCTTTAAGTTTTCTTCAAATCACTAAGCCTTATTGTACTTTGTTTGATTTGACCACAGGTGGTCATATCTGAAAATGCAGTAACCGGCAATACAGATACAACTATTAAACCACTTGTGAATGCGGACTCACCACAGGTCTGAGAAAGTCCCCATGCAGAGTTGAAAAAAGAGATTTATATTTACTTTTGAAAATAGCTGAACTGATCTGAGAATCAGGAGGAACCTGCTTCTGTGTCAAAAGGCGTGTGATTGGCACACACTCCCATGAGAGTTCCTGAATGCTCAGAGGAGGAAACACTCTCCTGTCATTTTGGCTGTGATCCCGAGCAGCAGCCTCACAGGAAGTGTGAGTTTATGTTCAGGCATTTTGTCACCTTGTCTCTTAAAACCTAAAAATAACCCCCACTCTACAGCTCAGAGCTGCAACAACTGAAAAGCTAATCTCAGTCTCTGGTCTGTTCAGCCCGCTGTCGGTGGTTGGTCTTAAATAAGTTGAGGGTACGTTTTTGAGAATCTTGTGCTTGGAGAAATTGTTATTGACAGGTCAGAAGATTTTTATGAGTTTTTATAGTCTCCTTTGTATGTCTACAGAGTCCATTAAAGTTTAGTTTACTTTATTACAAGCACTGGAAATTTAGCACTGCATTTGTGCATGAATACTGTAAGTGCTTATGTCAAAAGCTCCATGTTAAAATTACAACATATCAAAGACGACCCTTATAATTTGACAAATTTTAACTTGGGACTAAATGAATGTTACCAATTTTTAATAGATTTTATATATATGAAATGAATACTTCGGTTCAGCAAGAATGCATTAAATTGATCAAAAAAAAAAAAGATTTTTACATTTAAAAAAAAATGAAGGATCATGAGACATTAACTATTGTAGTAATGGCTGAAAATTCAGTTTTGCCTTCACAGGAATAAATAACAATTTAAAATATAATAAAATAGACTTGTAAATAAAATAAAATAAAAATAACTTTTAAACTGTAGTAATATTTCGCAATATTACCGTTTTATACAGCTGTATTTTTGATCAAGTAAATGCAGGCTTTGTGATCATATAGACTCAGACTTCTTTCAGACTTCTTTCAAAAACATCACAAACAATTTTACATAACCCAAACTTTTTAATGGTAGTATATATAATGTTTTTTAATTAATAAAAAGTGCACTGTTAAGGATATAAAACATTCTTTTGCTTTCAATCACCTGTTTACTAAAATCGAACACAATGACTGACTTTTTTTTCACACATCAGGGCTAAAAAATGCCTTAAATTTGCCTTAAATTAATAAAATGCCTTAAAGTTATTTTGAAGATATATTGTGATTGATATTGTAATTTAGAAGAAAAGGAGAAAAAACATTGCTCATTCACTGTAACTCATTCACTTACAATAAAAATTTATGAATCTTTTGAACATTGTTGCTTTAAATTTGTAAATAAATTTTGTTTGTAAATACAAGTATTTAAAATGATTATTTTCCCGTTGATCAAAATTTCTTCACAGCATTGTGTTGATTTATGTATTTGTGTAATTATCCAAACTGTTTTGAGCAGCTCTTATCTCGCTTTGCTCAGATTCTTCCGTCTTGCATATCCTGACATGAATAAACCCAGAGGGTTTATATGCTGTGCTATCACACGAATGAAAATTGTTGATATTTATCAGAATAGGCTGCATTTACCAGTAGATGAGTCAAACAATGGACCAATTGCTTTATTGATTGTAACTGCAGTGACGGCACTGACTGACAAAAGCAGCCATGTGACACATGCCAAGAAATGATCTCATGCTAGATAAATATATGGAGGGAGGGAGAGAGAAAGAATGAGAGACATTGACAGGGAAAGCCATCTTTCCTAAAGCTGTTCTCAACACTGATATTACAAGCTTTTGAAGTTTACATCTCGTAAACCCAGTGGCATTAGGGCAAGTACCTTCATTGAACAGTTCACATGAGGGCTGCCTTAGATTCCTTCTTCAAACAGAAACGTGAACTATTTAGGTCACCTGAGAAGACACAAAAGGTGTTTAGTTGTGTTCCAGATACAGATTCCCTCGAGGCCTAGAAAAGAAAACAAACACTGTGCCATGAAAGTGTCATTCTGCTTTGTAGAGCTTAAAAAAACCCATCATGATAACCTACTTTGAACTCGAGTGCAAATGTGCTAAAAGAAAAAATCGTTTTGTTCATTCAGTGTTTTCACTGAACATTAAATTATTCAGCGATTTATTTGATGTGAATTCAAAACGTTAGATTTGTCCGCTACGTAAATAAATATAAGTTAGATATAAGATATAAACATATCTTTAGAGTCAATTTTTCGAAATTCATCATTTATACAAGCTGAATAAATAAGCTTTCCATTGATGTATGGTTTGTTAGGATCAGACAATATTTGGCCGAGATACAACTATTTGAAAATCTGGAATCTGAGGGTGCAAAAAAATCTAAATATTGAGAAAATCGCCTTTAAAGTTGTCCAAATGAAGTTCTTAGCAATGCATATTACTAATCAAAAATGAAGTTTTGATATATTTACGGTAAGAAATTTACAAAATATCTTCATGGAACATAATCTTTACTTAACATCCTAATGTTTTTTGGCATAAAAGAAGAATTGATAATTGCTACAAATATACTCCAGCGACTTAAGACTGGTTTTGTGGTCCAGGGTCACAAATATATTTGCATCTATGTTATTTCCTGGAAATAATTTGGTTGATATAAAGCTCAACAAACGGCTTTCACAAGTTTTAAGATGAAGGACTCACAAATATGATGATCCCTTTGTAATGAACCCCTTTTCTAAAACATAAAGCCAACTGAAAAATTATTGAAATATTATGTGAAAAATATTTGCTTATTTTAAATATATTTTGTTACCATATAAAGTTAACATATTTTTCAACCCAACATTAAAATTAATAAATTGATTAATATTGTTCCGACACATCTATCACAAAACTATATGCATATGTGTTGTTTAGTTCTTCAGTTAAAACACATTAAATATATTTAATCTGTTAAATTTCCCCAGTTTTAATTTTTTTGTCATGGATTCACAATCTCAAAGCATTAAATGAACATTTGCTCTCACAAGAGATGTAACTGTGAATATATAACTGTCTGTTAAGATGATCTGCCTCACTCAAAATCCCCTCTCCCTCCAACCCCCCTCCTCTCAACCACAAGACCCCCAAGAAATGGAAAAAAACAAGCCATTGTCTCAGGCGCTCACTCAAACTGACAGCTACAAACAAAACTAGAAATCCAGCCAGGATACAACTTTAACAAAAATCACACTGATGTGGTCCATCATGCAAGGGGATCTGATTGAGTAATAGAATTATATGTTTTCACCATTTAAACCCCCTCCCCCACCTACAAACCACAATGAAACACCCATTTCTGCTGTGATCACCGGACTCACCACATGAAAAGCCTGGTCAGAAGTTTCAGTCACGTTGGAGGACGACACAAATCAAAATAAATACAAACGAGAGAGCAGGCTTAGGCGTAAGTGTCTAAATTAAGATGAGTGTTCCTGCAGTAGAAAACTTAAGAATGTACCTCATTTCCTTTGAATGTTTGGGCTGTGACTTCCTGCAAGAGCATGCAATATTTGCAGACTGATGCCACAACAAAAGTGTGTGGTCTGCTCAGAGAGAATGAGAAACAGAGAGAAAGAGACGGAAAGGGTTTAAGAGACAGATAATGACAAGAGACATGAGCGTCATATCCAAGTAGCTAGTTATAAAATGTCAAATTTACCTCAAAAAATATTAGTTGCGTATTAGTTTTATTTTCTGGTGTGTGTGAGGTTGTACATGTATATCCACAAGTATGTATTAGTAAACAGTTCTGCTAGAGAGGCCGACTTTGACATTCGGTTTAATGTAAACTAGAGGCCTAAATGTTCACAAATGCCTCATGGAATAGCAATGTGTGCAACACTTCTAAGCTTGAACATTCAAATGTAAAGTTTCGTGGCTCTTTTTAGTACAAATACAAGCCAAAAACCCATGAATGCCGTTAAAGTTTCCACTCTTTGACATCATGGCACCACAAAAGCAGGTGACAAGTGGAGTCCTGACCCAGAATCCTTCACTCCAATGACACCAGCTGCTCAGAGCAGTGAGCACCTGCTGAAAAATGTTAAATATCAGCTCAAACACCTCAACGACAGGAAGCTCTATCATCAGCTTGCTCTGCACCACTGTGGTGTGTGTGTGTGTGTGTGTGTGAGTGATGCTTTTGCAAATGATGTGCCTTTGTTAAGGTGGGAAGTCAAACTGTGACGTGACTTACACAGCCTTGACACTTTAGCTGCACATGTTTTCGATACACGCCGAAGCTTTACAGATCTTGTCAGTTTGTCTGTAATCTTGGTTTTGTTGCTCTGTGGCAAAATGTGTTCTTCATAAAAACTAAAGCTAAAGACGTGACAATGCTTGCTGAACAGGCCCATCACTAACATCAGCAACTTCTGTCAACAGAAAAGGTAAGTTTTACCAACTGGGATCTAATTTTGTTTATTTAAACAAGGCCAAGATTAGTTTTAATGAGTACAGGTTATCAGGCCGGTTAAAGTATTCTCAGACAGTCTTTTTTTAAAAAATCACTAAGTGATTTATTGGATGAAACTTTATAAGCGAATCTTTTGGATGAAACTTTATAAACGACAGTCTCAGGATGAGCAGAGGAAATCTTGAAAATTATTTTTATAAGGTTATAGATATATAAAAAAGAAAAGAAATCAAAAAGAGCTTTAAACTGAGCTGAGAATATCTGCTGAATAGAAAAAAAAATTCAAGCTTTCATTTAGTTAAAAAAAACGAATCAGCGAGTTATGTGCATTTATAATACAGGCATAAAATCTTTCAATTCTGACGTAGAAAAGCAGAAGTAAGAGTGTGTTTGGTTTAAAATCATATCTATAAATGTATGCACTGTTTAAATCAAAGTTTCTAGAACGTTATTACGCTTTCGGCTCTTTAGCGTTGAAAATTCATTACATTTTAATGTTACTGCAAAGTAATTCTCAAAGGAAATATGATAGAGATAATATCATGTATTTCATGTTGTATCGTATTACGCCAGTCAGTCAATAACAATTTCATGATTTTAAATTTAAATTGTGATTCAATCACTAAGGGAATTTTTTGGATTGTGTTTCGCCACTGTATTTGAATATTAAATCAGTAACATTTTTCATCTCCAGTCACAGAAAAGAAAAATCCTCAAAAATGAACACTGGTTACATTTTTTTTGAAAAAGGGGAATTTCATAAAATTAGGTCAGAAAAACCCTGCGTTCTTACTAAATACTGCCTTCTTGCTAGCTAGGCTGCCACTTTCATTTTTAAACAATCATTCTTTTATGTTTATTCCAAATCCAAATCAAACTATCAAGATGTATGTGTTAAGATCGTTTATTTATTTATTTGGGAAGGTATCAGTCACAAACAGGAATTTTTCTAAATATTCTAAACGGGTGTTATAAAATAACGTAAAACACAACAGCTTGGTATAAGATAGGCCTACGGACAATAAAATCTAAATCTGTTTTTTTTTTTGGCATAGCTTTGACTCTTTGGTATGAATTAGTGAAGTTTATCCCTCATGTCTCAACCTCTTGACTTCTGTTTGCTCTCAAACATAATGTTGATTTAGTGATATATATAAAAAACTTGTGATTGTGTCGGTGGGATTGCAGAGGCATTTGATCTGTTTGGATTCAGTTCAAACCTATACAAACACATCCTCCGTAACAGAAGAAACTGGAGGCCTGAATGAGCACAAAGCCATCTATCATCATTTACTCACCATCATTTCATTCCAAACCTGTATAACACAAAACATATTTTGAAAAAGTGTCTTAGTGTTTTTTGGCCATAGAGTGAAAGTTAAAACAACCCCACTGACTAAGGGATTAAAAAGGAACACCTGTATCACAAAAACATTAACTATGCTTCGTACTTCATAAAGCAATCTTAACCCAAAACATTTGACCTTGGCGTGTATCTCTCGAGACTCATTTGCACTGATACTGGTAGGGTCAGGTACAGGCCGCAGGTCAGTGGAAAGTCTTGACTCCTGCTTTGATTTGGGCTGTTCTCCCAAACTGTCCCATGAGCACGCAGTGTTCTGTTTGACCCAGAGGGTTGAGCTTTTCCTGACCCAACAACACAGTTTCTCACGGGTCCAAACCCCACAGAGACATACACATTGAGTTAGCACATTATTTTTCTGCTTAATGGGAATGAAAATGCTTGTGGGCTTTTGTGTTTACATATTTACATTTAAAAGTACAGTTCATCCTTCTATTGAAACACTAACATACAGGGATTTTTTCATGAACTTTAACGCAAAACACATCATGCTCAAGACAAACGTAAAACACACACACATGCACACGGATCACTATAATCCAAATCCCTTCGTTAATTCAAAAAAACTGTCTGAAACTCAGTGTTTGAGTTGTCTAGAATTCATAAAGAGGATTAACCTCCTTTACAGATCTGGTCCAGAACTGTATTTTTTTTTTTTTTTAAACAGACAGAACTGTTTGTCCAACCCTACGGATACATAGGCCTATTAAATGTAAGGCCTAAATATAAAATTAATGTTTGTGGCTCTTTTTCTCTAATGTATCAGGAAATACTTAATCCAGTGTGAGCAGTCTTACACAAAATATTCAGTTCAACTATTACAGTAATAAAACTCAAAGAGAATACGTCACATAGTCACAAATATATACACGCCATAACATTAAAACATATTTATTGTAAATGCAAATTAATGAATTGGTTTATTTAGCCACTGCTTTAAACTTTTTTATTCGCCAGGAGCTAGATTGCTTGCACTTACTGATGAACTGATGAATATATACTTGGATATGCTTACAATTGTCAATGTAGTTCTAATAATTATGTCACTGTATTTCTCTCATGCTTAGCAAATATGGGGAACTGTGGCTCTTTTGATCCTGATGACGAATTTTCCTACCATCCAGATGAATGGTGCGATCAATGTAACTGCCCAAAGCCTCCGGGCAGTCAGGTATGTCTATGTATATATGCACTGTATGCGTCTGCTGAAGAGAATATTATGTTAGCTACACTTAACACTTCTTTTTACCTTCTACATGCAAGTATATTACAGCGTAAAATCAGTAACCACAAAGTTAGATAAGTTAGGGTGAGCTAAACAGACGCTTGTGAAAAGAAATAGCTTTATCAGGCAAGTATCCATAGCAACCATGTAGGCTGCTCGAGCGTTTATTATCCGAATCAAAGGGAAGAGAAATAGGCTAAGTATCGGAAGGTATGGCGATAAAGCACACTGAAGTAAATGCTTTCTTTTTTTCAGTTTTAAATATATATATAAAACATATTTAATTTTCCCAAACGGTTAGCTAGCTGTGCTAGAGTGGTTACAAGACATCTAGGTTGAAGAACTAAGATATTTTGCCCAACAAAAAATCCAGTAGAAACCCCTGTGGGAAGTCATTGAATAACTCGCATAAGGAGTAGAAAACTGTGGTATTTCTACACTAGAAAAGTAACAGTGACAGTTTTTTTGTTTTTTTTTGATATATCATACTAGAATTTTGAGACAGTTGAAAAAAGGCAGGTTGTAATGTGAGACAGTGACGGAGAAGTCACTAAATATGTGGAGAGAAGAGAGAGAAAGGAAGTGGTAGAGCCATTTTCTACACTAAAGAGATGCATTACAAATCTCTGTGGTTTATAATGCAAGACAAAACACAACAAAGTCTCACAAAGTGCTACACAAAGCATTTTTTAAAAATAATGATCTGCCTTGCTGAAACTGAAATGGAATATGTGTGTTTTCAGGTGAAAATCCTTAATGCTAAGCAAGACCGACAATCTCAGTATATCTTCTAAAGATGGTTGACCCCACACTCTTAAAACTGATGTGTTGAAAATAACACAACCTGTTGTATTATCTTACTCAATCGATGTGTTTTTTGTGTTAGGCCTACTTTTTAAATCAACCAGTGTATTATCTCTCTTAACACATAAAGTGTGTTTAGATCTTTTCACGCTAATGTGCTATAATAACATGATTTGTGTCAGATGTGCAATTTCTTGCCCCCCCCCCCCCCCCCCCCCAAAACATGCAATACAAAAATGTTTTCAGGTGATCTCTTAATCTGAAATTGCATTTAGTTTAGTTTAATCATGTGGAAAATGATTTTTTGTATGTAAAATTCTAAATAATAATTGTATCTGTTCCTTCCATGGTCCATTTGCATTGATGTGACTCATTCTTCAGACAGGTCAACCCACTCAGGGTTATATAATTTGAGGGAAATGAGCCTTTGTGTTGGTAATCAATTGGGGACTAAAGCATCTAGCTAAATTTAAGACACATTTCCTTGTGATTTGTTTTTATTGAAGTAGATTAGAAATTAAAGAGAACAGCACATGTTGTTTATGGCATAATGAGAATGATGGAATGTTTGCTTTTACTGTAGTAGTCGTTTCATAATAGGCTGTGAAAGCAGAAAATAAGAACAGCTCCACCCTTTTTAGGGAAGTGGCTTTGTGTGGTTTATGACATTCATAAATTATTGACACAGATGAAAGGTTTTGATGTCATGAAGAGCTTATCATGGAAATTGTTAATCATAGTCAAATAATTAAAACCACTTTCTTTCAGACATTTTTAATAGCTTATTTAATATTTGTGTGTTTTTAGAATTTTAATAATAATAATTGCTATAACTGTTCTGATTATAAACGTAAGCAGAATTACAGTCACTCTTTTATAACTGTAATCATATTTTTTATTCATGATTTTTTTTTAATTCATACTGGATTTTGACATTGTTTTCTATCCTCTCTCAAGCAGAACTATGATCCTCTGATTCCTTATCCATCCCAGTACACACCTCCACCATCATCTCCTCTTCCCGGTGAGACAACACATTCAAAACGTCCTTCAAATATGCTCTTAATGGGTGTTTCAGACTGTTCACTGTTGTCATCTGTGTATTCCAGAGAACCTGGTGGTAGCCTTATACAAATATGATCCGTGCCACAGTGATGACCTTGGGTTTGAGAAAGGGGAGAAGCTAAAAATCCTAAATACGTAAGCAAAGCCTACATTTAAACAGTCTGACAATCTCAGTAGATCATCAAAACATGGTTGACCACTGACCCTCACCGACTCAAGTTGGGTTTTGAGAAGCTGAATTGAACTGAATGTCAATTCAGGGTTTCTCCGTTTCAGTTTTTAGTTCAGTTTTAAAAGGAGACACTGTCATGGTTTAAACTATAATGTATGTGTCTATGTGTGTTTTAGCGATGATCCTGAATGGTTCATGGCGGAGTCTCTGTTTACTGGGCAGAGGGGATACATACCACAGAATTTTGTAGGAAAACTGAACAGCATGGAGACAGAACCGTAAGTAACGCAATGATCAATTGCATACAGAGTGCATACACTCACATATATCCAAACAAATCCACACAAGCACAATTAAATCCAAAGTTCTGGCATGAAACTCAAGATGGTGCAGTACGATAGGTCAAACTCAATCTGACATAAGGACATCATTATCACATGGCACAGCTGATTGGTTCTTTTTGTATCAGCAGCCAATGAACTTGCTGGAAACCCTCCACCTTCCCTAGCTCCACCTGTATAGATCTGCTATGGGGTGATTCATGTATGCTATATGGGGGTTATTTCATATATGTTATATATGCAGCAGCAGTATTTCTTACATGCTCACTGCAGCATATTTTGGATGAATTGGCAATATAGCAAGTCTCTGTATTTGCTCTGCTATTCCGCCAAGATCAACACATTAACATTGTCATATACATTACCATGCCAAATCCCTCAGAGAGTCGTCATGACTGTATTTATGCAGATCAGCTGCTGTGGGTTTCTGAACAAAGAAGATTAAATCAGCTTCCCCACAATGAGATCTGGGAAATACCACCCCAAATCTGTGGCTGAAAGGTTGATTCATTTAGGGTACCCCTTGCTGCTTATGACAGATGATTACGGGGAGCCAGTAATGGAAAGAATTTAAAAAAAAAAATACTCCCACAAAATCACAAGTTTCTGAGCATCACTACCCCAGAACCTGCTGACGCCACATTTCTGCGTATGTTCAGGTTTAAGACTTTTGATCGTGGGAGGATCTGATCGTGGGAGTAATGAAACATCTCAACCCTGGTTCTTTTAAACAATTGAAACCCCAAAATGAGATAATTAGTGAGTCAAAAACCCCTAAGAAATGATGATTTTGTTGTGCTGCAGGTGGTTCTTTAAAAACCTCTCCAGGAACGACGCCATGAGGCAATTACTGGCCCCCGGTAACACGCAGGGCTCCTTCCTCATCAGAGAGAGTGAGACCACACCAGGTATAAAACAATGCAATTTCTCCCCACACAACAACAACAACAACAACAAAAATAAACACAGAACCATAAGGGCACATCAGACCGTGCTATCACATTACAATACTGGCTCAGAATTTTTTTGTTTGTTTTTGTCTGGTTTGACTATGAAAAGTGAGAATATATAATGACAAAATTAAAAATAAAATAAAATTACATAATCATTTTAAAAATACTGTTAAATATTAAAAAAAATATTAAAATTAATTTCAGATAAATTACAGGAAAGCGTGAATTAAAGAACATTGTCTTCATGTCATTAAGTGTAAAATGACTCGAAACTCCAATCTAGAAATTCTCATTGTTATGAGATGTGTGGATGTGTGACTGTATGTGCAATTGGCAGCATCTGACTCTGGACTTTCTTGTTGTTCTGGTGCCTTAGGTAGTTTCTCCCTGTCCGTGAGAGACCTGGACCACACACAGGGAGACACCATCAAGCACTACAGAATCCGCAACCTGGACGCAGGCGGATTCTACATCACCACCAAGATCTCCTTCGGCTCCCTCTCAGAGCTGGTCAAACATTATTCACGTATGTTCAAGCGTTCATAAGTGCCTTACACAGATCGGTTAGGTTATTCATAAAAGGCATAAAAACAGTTCAGTCACTCTGTTTATAAGAGCTCAAATGTAGTCTGGTTGAAGAGTGACATTTGTTTATCTTCCTCTGTGCAGGAGAGGCCGATGGACTATGCACTCGCCTGGTGAAGCCATGTCAAAACCGAGTCCCTCAGAAGCCCTGGTGGCAGGATGAGTGGGAAGTGCCCCGTGAGTCTCTCAAACTGGAGCGCAGACTGGGGCAAGGGCAGTTTGGTGAAGTGTGGATGGGTAAGAAGTGTTTTACTTCCTAACTTGAGTTGAGTCTATTTCTTAAAGTTGAGATTCAGGGTGAAAGACCGAGCTACAAAGTTCTTTAGATGAATAAATATAAAGCATATTTGCAAATATTTTCATGGCACACCACTTGGAACACCAATATAAGAATAAACAACAAATGCAGTTCAGCATCCAGGTGTTGTGCCTGGCCAGGTCTGCCTGTGCTTGTCTGGAAATGTTTGCAAATGTGAGCAAACATTGTGCATTGGACCATCATGAAAGGGTATAGATAAACATGCATCTACAGGCTTATGTGCTACGAGTGTGTCTCCGCGACCACCTGGCATATCAGAACTGTACACACAGTAAGCTTGTTGGAATGTTTGACTAATGTTTAGTATTTTATGTTTTATGTTGAGAAGATTTTTCTTCTTTAAATGTGCCCAGTTTTCAAACATAAACAAACTACAGCAGAGGAATTATGCTCGTCTTGTCTTGACCCTAAAATAGAACCTAGAAGTCGCATCAAGGCTTTATTTTTAACCACTTCCTGTTCCTGGTTGCTATAGCAACCAGCATGTTTCCCTCACTGCCTGTCAGCTCCATGACTGCAAGGGCCCGCAATATAGCTGCCATTTTGTTTGGTTTTTGCAGTGAATGACTTTGCTCATTCAAATGAAAGAACCATTTCATGTAACGAACCGTTCCATTCATTAAACCACAGTCATTTTCATTTGTGATAACATCACACAAATCAACCCCATAGAAATAAAGTCAACCGTGAAGCCAAAGAAACTTGGTGAAGGAAAACACGGTGAATTTCTCACAGATCAAACTCTCAAAAACACCCTTATTCAAAAACATTCTCACGATGATAAGAAAATAGCATAATTTTCACATTTAGACACTTATTTCTCAATGCTTTTATAACAGAACAGAAAGATTAGATTCAGACCTTAATGAAATAGTTTGGTCTCTGGTAAATCATTTTTGGTGAATGGGATGTTGTATATCTATTTCAAAACCGTTTATTGATCATTAAAGGGCTAGCTAACCCATAAAAATCATCATTTACTCACCCTCATGTCATTCCAAAACAATATGACTTTTTTTTTTTCTGTGGAAGACAAAGGAAGATATTTGAGTCTTGTCTCAATGGGTTTTTGGGGTTTCAATTCTGTTTGGTTAGCAGCATTCTTCTTTTGTTCTCCACAGAAGAAAGTAAGCCATAGGTCCTACATGTCTATAACAACATGATAAATTCGATGACAGAATTTTCATTATGGGTGAACTACACCTTTAAAATGAGACATAAACCATTTATCCTCTCTCGCTGTTTGTAGGGCTGTACAACAACAACCGTCGAGTGGCTATCAAGAGTCTCAAGACAGGTACTATGTCCATCAGTGCTTTCTTGGCTGAGGCGAACCTGATGAAGACCCTGCAGCACCCTAGACTGGTGCGACTTTTCGCTGTGGTTACGCAGGAGCCCATTTACATCATCACCGAGTTCATGGAGAACGGTGAGACACACAAATGCACTTACACATTTATGTGAACAAGGGAGGGGAGACTTCAATGGAATGACAAAGCCTTTATGTCTAGTATTAAATGATTCATCCCTGCGTCCCACCTGAACTTCCTTTACAAAACACAGACACATTCATTGAGTAAACTTCCATTTAAACTTTCATCAGGGTTTCATGATCTAACAGGTCTGAGTAGTATCAGGACCGTGAGCATTGTCTGAGTTTTGTATGTGTGTCTTAAGCCCACAGCAGTTCCTTTGAAGATATTGAAAGCATCTCAATACATGTCCCTCACTCACCTGAATGATTCTCAGCAGAGCAACATCAAATGCCCCCTTTGAGGGGCAACTTTTTTTACTCTCTTTCATTGACCGCAGTGTTTTTAAATTTAGAGACATGTGGTCTGCCTCTTTTACTTAAATGGACGAATGTACATCTATGAGCCTTTTTAAGTTTAACTATGATTATATACGCATCTTTGTTAGCATACAACACTTTATTCATAAAATTAAGATTTATCAACAAAAACCGCTGTTCAAATGTTTGGGGGTTGGTAAGATTTTTTGTGTTTTTAAAAGAAATCTCTTATGCTCACCAAGGCTATATTTATTTGATAAAAAATACAGTCAAAACAGTTATATTGTGTTACAAAACAGTAATATTATTACAATAAAATCACTTTATTCTATTTTAATATATTGTAAAATGTAATTTATGGCAAAGCCATTACTCAAGTCTTCAGTGTCACATGATTCTTCAGAAATCCTTTTAATATCCGTATTTGTTGTTCAAGAAACATTTCTTTTCATTATCACAGGATTATTTTATTAATAGAAAGTTAAAATAACAGCATTTATTTGAAATATATATATTTTTGTAACAATGTATAAGTCAGTTTAATTTTATCCTTGCTAAACAAAAAAAAAAAAAAAATTGACTAACCTCAAACGTTAGTGTAAAAATGTTCAAGATTACAAAGGGACCAAACGTAAACCATGTATCGCTCAACCACTAATCTGAATATTTGAGGTGACATGTCCCCCTCAATATCTGGTAGTCACAGCCCTCATGTTTATTCCTTCAAAATGTCTGGTGTTTAATCAAACAAGCTGATTCATGCCTGTCATTGTTCACTAAGAGGTTTTGACGTCCCTCGTAACCCTCTTGTGAATGGCATGCAGAGCTTGTGTTTCATATCTGGTGTTCCCACCTTGAGTGTTCTAGAACATAAAATGACCCACTTCAGTTTTGGAAAACACACAAGTGTTTTTCCTCACATCATTCTGTTTTAGCTGTCAGTATGTTTTTCTTGTTGTTATACTCAGATCTGATGCACATTTCAGAAATCCCATTTTTTAAAAACATGTTCAAACTATTTTCAATTTTCGATCTTTTACCACTCCTTTTCTGCTAGGATTAGTTCACTCAAAAATGAAAATACTGTCATTGTTTGCTCACCTTAATGCCATTGCAAACCAATATGACTTTGTTTCTTCTGTGGAACACAGAAGATGTTTAGAATAATTTTGACTGAGAGCTGTCAAGCTTAAGGCATAAACGACTTCACATGAAATGGAAAATGTTGCACAAGTCCTAAGGACTAAGATTTGCTTTTTGCTGGTGTTTTGGAGCTTGACAGCCATTGGTCTACATTCACTTTCATTGCATTGAAAAATGCAGTATGAATCTTAATCAAAATGCTCCTTCAGAGCAATGTGTTCCACTGAAGAAAGAAAACCATACAGGTTTGAAGCGACAATTCTAGGCGAGTGATTCCTCTAAAGATGCTATAATATTGTTTGGTTTCTGCTTTTTAGACATTTTATTTTTATGATTTTATCTTGATAAAACTTTATTCACGAGAAACACCTACAGCAGTTTGTTTCAGTGGAGCTAAAAATCTTTATAGCTGCAGTTATGTTGCTTAACGTTTCTCTAACCACTAATGCATAATAAGCCCCTCATACACACACACACACACCACATCTCACTGCAACCTACTTAGACCAATGCACAGCGAAACCAGACTTGACGTAGAAAGCAGCTTCACAGTAACAGCGCAAATTCCATCACATTGAAAAGACACTGAGAGAGGCAGAAACCAGCGGTACAGAGGAAGAGAGGGAAGAGGAAGCACAGTGTAATTTATAGAAAGTAGGTCTTTGTTCCATAGGCTAGTATCGGGAATGCTTTCTAATTTAGACCCAACCACCCAGAAACTCACTACAACAAATCAGACTCATAAATGGTCACCATGGTCACAGGTGCTCACAAAAAAAGACCTCCACACCCTATCTTTTCTCTTTTTAACGCAACAATGGCACCTTAGGTCATCATCGCAGGCGTATTCGGATGTACGTTTTTCCATGTGTAACCTAGTATGGACTGTCAGTCTCATTGCGCCTAAGAGGATTGTTGGGCCTCCAGAATGTCATATTGATGGCTTTGGTAACAAAAGACTCTAAGAGGAACAGCCACGTTACAACAACGTCAGCGCGGTGGTGGCGCAGCTCGTGAATGGTCCCGCTTTGTGTTCCCTCTTAAAGGAAGCTGATGAAACACTACACTTAGTAAATCTCCCAATTCTTTGTTTAGGATGCATGTGATGTGTTTTAAAGCACAATTGTTGTCTGTGTTGTTATTTTAAAAAAGAGGTTGATGTGCCCTTTTTCCACCCCTCTGTTATTTTAACAATGGAGACAATGACAGAATGATTCAAAACATGGGAACTTCATCTAAACTTAACCACGACCTTGAATTTTACACCCTAATGCAACCTGAGATGAAAGGAGTGTGTATGGCTGATTACTTGAGTTCCTAACAGGGCATTTTCCGCTGCACCTTTGTGGGAATTTCCTTCAGGGTCAGTCGGTTCTTCTTTTTCCAACACAGCTCATCGTCTCAAACGCAACAACTTTAGCCTTTAACACCAAACGTCTCAGTGACTAGTCCAAACTGGCTGCGCTAATTTCCTGAAGTTGTTATGTTCTAGTTCTTGGATCTAATCTGAATGCTGTTTTTTGCATTTCTTGTAAACTCAGAGAAGAACATGCAGAATGTTTTAAGCGCCAAAACAACAGCATTCATCTGTCTGCTGTTTCCTTTTGCCTTTGAACTAAAATGAATGATGGAGAGAGCGCGCTTCCGGTAACATTCAGTTGTGGTTGAAGAATGTTTAAAAAAGGCTGCTGAAGACGAGACAGAAGACATAAGAACTATAAATAAAGTGTTAAAAAATCTAAGCAATTTTTTTTGCATTTAATCTTTCCATTCAGTCCTTTGCAGTGCATGCTGGGAGCTGAAAAAACCTTGGCCAGTCTCACTTGATTAATTTCTAGCCAGTTTTTCTTTGAATATATTTAACATTTTACGGTTTAAAGTGCATAGTTATTCAATTCTGATATGTAAATTATATGTATGTAAAAATGTCGTGTTATCTCTAATTTTAGGTAGCCTGGTGGATTTTTTGAAGACTCCAGAAGGATGTGCTATACCCATCAATACGCTGATCGATATGGCTGCCCAGGTAGGTTGCACTTGACCGTATTCATGTTGTTTTTTGGTCAGTATTGCACTCAAAACATCAGGGGTGAGACATGAAACAAACTGACCCATAGTCTACATTACAGACCCTTGCATATTCTGTTTATCACTCATTCCTCTGTTTGACCACTGTCTCTAAGCTTGTGACGGCAGCATTACTCAGCCACTGCTCTGATTCCTAATCTTATGGTTAACAATGAGCAAGACTGTGTGTGCTGGAACGAGTCTAGACACCTTAATACAACAACAACTGTACTGCTACCCAAGCCAAACTACCTAGACTTGATGAACATGCAATATAAATGTGTCCATATATATATATACACATCCAATATAAATAATAATAAATGATTTTTGAGCACCAAATTAGCATATTAGAATGAATTCTGAAGGATCATGTGACACTGAAGACTGGTAAATTACATTTTAAAATATATTAAAAATAGAAAAGTAATATTAATATTTCATAATATAGTATTTTTGATCAGAATCAGATGCAAAGACCCTATGCTCTGTTTCTTACCTACATTATATTTACATTCACTGACCAAACATACAGTTCTTTGTTTGTTTGCTATAATACTGTACACACCACAAGGACCACACAAAGGTCTGATTTAGGTCACGCTAATTCTTGACCTAATTAATGACACTCCATGCTTCGTTGAGAATATCTAATTATTGTGGGAACAGATCCTGTTCGAACGTCAGTGTAAAATCTGATGGTATTTCCATGAAGTATTCACAAACAGACAGTAATTTCTGAGTAGAGAGTCTTGTGTTTTGATTCAGCTCTGAGTTTTCTCCTTGAATCGACTGATCAGGTCAAAAATCAGATGGTTTTGATCACTCATGGCATGGATGTCTTTTATAGTGAGTGTGGCTCAAGTGATTGAAGTGGAGTTGAGTGAAGATGAGAAAACTGATGTTATTGAGTAGCATTGCTAGAGGGGTGCAGGTCAGAGGGTCACAGAGATCATGTGACGTGATAGGTGTAAGGAGATGTTCTCTTTCGTGAAGAAATGATGGTATCATTTTTCAGCAAGGTATTCAATGAAATGTTGGTGGAGAAAAGATACAGAGTGTTCACATCAAACCAACACATTTTTGAACTATGACTTCCTTGAACAAACATGTGCACGGTGTCATAGTGCAACATCCTCTACAAAAAGCGAAAAATCACACTACCATCACGCATCACCTATAATAACACATCTGCACACATAGACACATACAGAGAAGCTATAATAGTATCTGCCCACAATCACAGATCACAGTCTAATTTAGAGTTAAAGAAAATGACTGGAAGACTACAGAGCTGATCTAGGAGAACAGTTGTACTTCACTCTCACACTGACTGTGCTGCTGATTCAGAAATAGCAGACTTCTGAGAAGTTCAGCCATCTACCTTACTGTTCTGAGATCAACTGAAACTGCAGCTAGCTTAAATATGGGGAAAATAAAGA
This sequence comes from Tor tambroides, assembly GCA_021397915.2. Lineage (NCBI taxonomy): Eukaryota > Metazoa > Chordata > Actinopteri > Cypriniformes > Cyprinidae > Tor > Tor tambroides. The sequence goes on along the minus strand of JAFVLL020039422.1, from coordinate 62,594 downwards.
AAGATGGTGCATCAGCCATCAGGAAGTATAGCAGCAAACCAGCCTTCTCTGTATGAAACCTGTGGTTTGTGCTGGGTGGAGTGGATCAGTGAGGGTTAAAAGTCAAATCAAGGGAAGTTAAAGCATGAGCCTCCCTGTCTCAGGAACTGACCTCTGTCTGTGTGTGCAGCATGGGTTATGTTTGGAATGAAATACAAGCCCACTGCGAACTGCTTTGTAAAATTAGTATGTGAAAAACCTATGCAACAATTGTTCCAAAATACTATGCAACATTGTTGTCACATGACTTCATCGTTGCACATTGCATTATTTTCTTTTGAAGAAATGAATAGGCCTACTTTATTCAGCAAAGATGCATTAAATTCAAAAGTGAAAGTAAAAACATTTATAGGCCTAAAAGATTTCTATTTCAAACAAACGCTTTTCTTTTAAACTTTCTATTTATCAAAGTATCCTGAGAAAAAAAAGTATCATGGCTGCCGAAAATTCAACTTTACCATCACAAAAATAAATTACATTTTAAAATATTAATATTAAAATAGAAATTACATTTTGAAATATTACTTATTTCATTGTATTTTTGCTCAAACAAATGCAGCGTTTGTTAGCATAAGAGACTTTTTCAAAATCATAAAAAAATTGAATGGCATTGTAATTAAAGTCATTTGACAGTTCGGTTAAAATAATGAATCAAGAGACAAAAAATGCATCAAGTGTTCCTGCAAATATTTCTTCCAGTTCATTTTTACACTGGAAAGTTAAAGCGCACTGCATCTTGAAATACCGTATATAGCACAGTACTCTAGTCATCTCAGTATTTCATGCATACTTTGCATAGTAAACATATTATATACTGCAGAAATAATAGCATGGCAGTATGCTGCCTTATTGTTAACACTGCACTGCCCCCTGCAGGTCGCAGATGGAATGGCTTACATAGAGCAGAGGAACTTCATCCACAGAGATCTGAGAGCTGCCAACATTTTGGTGTCTGATGAGCTTATCTGCAAGATTGCTGATTTCGGCCTCGCCCGTCTCATTGAAAATAACGAATACACTGCCAGAGAAGGTAAAGCAGCATGTGTATCATGCTCTGTTATATCCTGTTTTAGGATTAGATTACCAGAGAAAGAAAGTTTGGCTGCAACACCGGAGATCTAAAAAGATGCCTTAAATCACACAGGTGCAAAGTTTCCTATCAAATGGACGGCACCTGAGGCCATAAACTATGGCACCTTTTCGATCAAATCAGACGTCTGGTCGTTTGGAGTACTGCTGACAGAGATTGTTACCTATGGAAGAATCCCATATCCAGGTAACAAACAAGCTCCATGTGTTTCCTTTTTGAACTTTGTACAGTAGCATCTATGTGAAATGCATTATGGAACCATTCTGTCTCAAAATTTATATTCCCCACACTGTTACTCTTGATCTTTCAGGAATGACAAACCCAGAGGTGATTGCAAACCTTGAGAGAGGGTACCGCATGCCTTGCCCTGATAACTGCCCCGAGGACCTATATAATATCATGAAACACTGTTGGACAGAGAACCCAGACAATCGACCCACATTTGAGTATCTGCGCAGTGTTCTAGAGGACTTTTTCACCGCCACAGAGAGACAGTACCAGGAGCAGCCCTGCTGAAAACATTGATCTCAGTGAACTTACAGTCCACGGGGTCACATTAAAGACTTATTTCAAAAAACAGTTAAAGTCATCTTTAGTTAAATGAAAAAACTGAGATTTTGTGTCTTCTAATTAAAATGTTTTCAATAATCATGATTAACAGTTCAAACATGGACATTTTTGAATTTTGCCTTAGCTTTGTCCGCAGAATTTATTATTTGTAAAACAGGTGCATGTATAGTTTTTTAGCAGATGGAAAATGGATTTTATTTTTATGACAAACTCAACAGGAAAATCTTTGGCTACAGTTGTGCTCTTAATGAATGAATGAACGCCCTGCTTTGTGTTCTTCCTTTGAGCTTTTATTATTTCTTCATTCTGTTCTCAGATTTGTCTTTTTTTTAATATATAAGTATATATAACAGCATCATGAAATACTGAGCCAGTAAAAGAGTCCAAGAGATAAATGGGCCTCATTCTGTCTCATTTCATTTGTTTTGACAAATTGCTTTCAGATTCACTGTGCCTAATTCTGTTAAATATCTACATCTTCCTGTAAACACTAACTTTGGTGTTTACATGTTTTCAAAACAAAATCATGAAACTGATATTTCAAGGTAAAAAAAAAACAAACTTTGTGCTTGCCTTATCAGAAGTCAATGTAACATAAGAATTTTGAACCCGGTATTTCTAAGTTTACAAAAAAATTAGCCGAGGACTTTCTCAGATTTTGAGAAAATGAAACAAATACCTTATCCAAATATTCTGTACAAATTTTCTAGATGGTGTCTTAAGCACATGTGAGGAATAAATTGAGCAGAAAAGAGGACAATAGACAAAATATTTACAGACATACATATATTTGACCCGTCAATCCTATTAAGAGCAATTTCAGAAGCTCAGTTTTAAATAGAAAAATATTTATATAAATGTACTGTAACAAGGAATCCCATCAGTGTGGAAAACATGTAACAAACATAAAACAAACATATCACAAGTTAACGATGTTATTCTATAAAACATTGTGCACTTTACATGGTGAAACCAATAGCATTTGCCTTGGTCACACAGTCTGACCCTTTAAGACTGAGGAATAACACACAACATTAATGTTGAACTAAGGCAAAGATGTCAGAGCACCATCTCTCTTCAGCTGCTAGCCACTTTAGTGGGCAGCATGCTTTCATTTGCATTGGCACTTGGTATTTCTTGCTCCACTGTCATACAACATTCCGAAAATCATTTATTGTTCATGTGATGTATACTTATGAATTATAGCCAATCACTAGTCTCCACTGCAACTGTGTCTTTGTCAAGTAGGTCGATCTGTTCTGTTGGCTCCTCGTTTGGATCGTCTCCTGGTGGAAGTGCGGTTTCTTCTGGCAGCTGGACACGCACCTGAACCCAAACAATCATTTGAACAATCAATAACAAATATTTTAACTAACAACAAAACATACTTACAGTCGCTGATTCAGGAGCACCAGATTGTCATAGCAAAGTTGGAATTGCCCCTTTTTTTTTTCTTTTTTTTTTTTAAAAGAAATAGCCTTTGTGCACAGCCAACCTTGTACTCTCCTAGGTTCACGAAATTGTCATCCATAAAATTTGTTGCACAAATTCAAACATTTGGGTTGTGCTGTTCTGTTGTAAACAAATCTTAACCAATGATTCCTAATTGCATCTACTTTCGGAAGGCCAAATAAAGTGCTTTTGCTTTCGCATAGAAACACACAGTGTCTCCCTGACACGGCTGCATCAACACTATGCCGGTTACTGAAACCACGCCTTCTTTCTTCGCGTGAACATTTGAGCGGCATTACACAAATATTTCCACATCGGGACGTAGACATGTGGGGGCGTGTTGGAATGAGGCGTTTTAGCCCGGTCTGGATCAGCCTTCTCTTTTAGATAGAATAAATCCTTTTGTGGGAGACTTTGAGCTTTGTAACTCTGCGGATCTAATGCATGCACAAACAGCTATATAACACACTAAAGAAAAGGAAAACAAGAAATCGCATCATATGACCCCTTGACATAACCTGGAACCTAAAATGAATGAATCAAAATCTATACATTTATGCTGCCTTACAAGAACAAGTATATCCTTTTAAAAAACAAAACAAAACAAAAAAACAGTACATAGTCACTACATGTAGTTCTATTTACCCTGATATTTCTCCTCCATGGGCAGCGCAACCGGAGGAAAGAAGTGCAAGCCAAGAAACAGCGGCAGGAGAACACAACCTCCACCAATGACATCAGAATCAACGGAAACCATAGGATTAGTGTAGTACCCTGGAGAGAGAAATATATTTTTTATTTAATTATTTTAGTATTTCCTTTCACTTGCTTATTTTGCATCATGTCCCACAGGGCTTCCACTGCTTTTTACCAACAAATTTCCATGAGTTTTGCATGACACTTTTCATGCATTTGAGATTACTGGATTTTTAAATTAAATTTTTAATGAGAGCAATTTTAAGTAATTAAATATTTTAAAGTTAGGAATAAATAAAAAAGAAAATACATCAATTTTAAAATTTCATGACCATGGGAACCCTGGAGCCTCATATAAAGGTGTTGGTAAAATGATCCTAAATGTTAAACAACAATAATTTCTAAAATGTTCCTAAGAACAACTTATAAATTGTTTGTACACACAAAAATTGCTCCTAAATGCATCCTTCCTTATAAATCACAGCTTATCCTAAATTTGAGTGTAATATTAAAAAGTGCAGCAACTCCACCTACAGAATGTCCACATAAATAAATAAATTTAAGTACAAATATATATATATATATATATATATTTGTCCCTCACTTTTGACATATGGAATTTAGGATCATACAATAATATTTGTGTTTTATATTTAAAGCCCCTGGTTCATGCTATGGCTTAAGTTGTTGCAAAAAAAGCCTTTATTAGGCTCATATCATTCATTTGTATTTGATTAGACTAGGATCCACCAGACTGGAGATTCACTGACTCACATAGATGCGTGTGGGGTCAAAGGGGCATTCATTTGTGATGCTGTAGTAGGTCATGTTGGCAGGCAGGTCGCAGTGGGCAAACAGAGTGTGTCCTTCCCACATTATGGCCCTCACGGTGGCAAAAGTGATTCCCACGGCAGAGGCAGCACCCAAGAGAACAGCCAAGACACTCACTATTAGTAGAAACCAGCTCTGCAACAAGGATAAAATGCATTCAGAAATTAATAATACATGAATACTATTTTATTCTATAGAATTTGAAGTGCAAGTTTTGCAGTGGCAGCAAATAAATAGCAAAAACAAAGAGCAAATGCAATCATTACAAAAAGGACAGTATTGTGTGCTTGTGTCTACTCACCAGCAGCTGGTTTTTCTTGTTCTTTGAGAGAACAATAGCTGAGATTCCACCAATAATTGCCTGCAGGTTATAACATGGTCAGATGTATAAATCACAGTGTGGACTCATTTAGTGGATTAGGTGATTTTGCAGTTTTAACTAACACACCTGCTTATTAACTCGGGAATTTTAACTACTACGCCTCAAACACGATCACAAACAGAAATACATTACACTTTTGTAAACAGACAAACCATAAGTCCTGCCACAAGAGCGATGACATTGGAGATGGGGTAGACGAGTTTCTTGTTCCAGGTGAACACTTTTATGTGTCTGAGCACAGCTCCGTGTACCAGTGCCCCCAACAAGAAGTTCACATGACCCACCAGCACCAGCCCCAAACCCATCTTCATCAGGATCTTATCATCCTTCAGACTGCCACAACAAAGACCTACAAGAAACACACAATATCAACCATAAAAACAGAAAGATGAAGGGTCAGACACCAGATAAAAAAAAAACAAAGAAGAAATGAATCAAGGAATTATGTGCACCATGACATCCAGATGAACTTCAGACTACATACAATCATTTTTCATGAGCCATGACTTCACTAAAAGAAAGCTGTTATGAGGTGATGAGGGACTGTCAGATATAATGGAGGAAATAGACAAACACAATGATAATTGTACACACACACACACAAACACAGTATTTTTCCATCAGGATTTTTTCTTTCACAAGTATTTTATACTTAGTTATTTTTCATCATGTCCCAAAGGGCTCCCACACTTTTTCCAATGAATTTCCATGACTTGTGCATGATACTTCCATGCATTTGTTACAAATGCATTTTTAAAAACCATTTTAAATAATTCACAGATCAATTTTAGCTAAAGAAATATTTTAGAGCTAGTAATGAATGAACTAAATGAATTAATAAAATATTCATTATAGAGCTTTTGTGGACTGCGTATTTTCTACCAGGCCATTACATTGAGGGAGAACAGTAAGATTAAATCCTCACAGAAATACTCACTGCGTTGCACAATTTAAGTAAGTTTACTTACCATTTTCTAACCTTCATGTTGTTGTAAACCTGTATGACCTTTTTCTTCTATATGGTACAATTACTAACTTTGGTCGTTATTTCATACACCCCTGGTTTCAAAGACAAAGGCTTAAGGCTAGTTCCAGACTAAAATGCATGTTTGAGCAGCCTCAACTGAAATTATATTGCTCTGACATAATCTTAAAATATGTTAGTGTGTTCGGTCTCAAGATGCACACATGTAACATATTCTTCTAAGGCATTTTTTATGAAAGCTGCTTAAATATCTTAATTTAACTAGGGCCAATAGTCCTGGCTTAAAATAAGTCCCGTCTGTGAAACCGGGCCATTAAATGACAAATAAATGGTGATCGAATATGTCAATCATCATCAAACGTTGTCATGTTGTTCCTGCATGCTAGATATTTTCAGTCAACATTGATAGCCTACTACAAGGTAAAGATTCTCTTCAAAAAGTCTTTAGAACAAAAGTCATACTAGTCTGGTGAGGGTGAGTAAATGTGTGAACTACCCCTTTTTAATAACATTTTCTTTAAAAGACTTAATATCACAATAACAAATACATAGCTGAGATTTAGCTAGCATAAATCCATTAACTCGTTAGAGAACTAACGTTAGATTACATCCAGCGAGACATTTATATGACAGCGAGGGATTTTTAGGGCAACAAATAATACTGTGATGTATTATCAAAATAAACATGACCACACCCAGACCACGGTCGCGAGCCTGTTCATATACTCCCTTCCACCCCATGAAATGCACACATTAGTTGTGTAAATAAAGTCTAACTCACCCGAATTCACCATCCTGAAGTCCTTCTTTCAGATTAAGTCATAATTAAGTGTTTAAGATGTTCAAGGATCTTCTCCTCTTACCGTGCCTCTCAGTCGGTCTTTCTTCTTCCCGTTCACCTGTATGCATGGCCACTCCCTGTCCGCTCGCGCACCTGTCCTTACCGCCCTGCAGGTGTCGCTGTACACAAGGAAAAAGAGCCTTCGTCTTCTTCGGTTTTATGGCGGGTAGCACCAACGTTAAGGTGCACCTACTGTATTGGAGTGTGAACCAGAGTTTACCCATTTCATAATGATTAAAAAAAAAAAAAAAAAATTACCTTAAAAACCTTTAAAATAAATAAATAAACCCCTATTATTTATTACTTAAAGTAAACACCTCTAAATTCTCTTAATGAGCTCTGTTCTCTTGAGATAAAGAAATAAACTCTCTAATCCATAAGTAAATATATTTTTAAGCTTTAGTTCATCCAATCCCACCTTCCAAAGTTCATTTTTCATTGTTTCTCATTCATTAGTATACTTTTGACAAACACAAATAACATGTTCTACTGATTCCTCTATTCCATAAGGAAGAAGAGTCTTCAAACTACAGACATTTTAAAGCACCTTATTTTATTTTATTTATTTTATTTTAACACACTTTCCTGGTAATTTCAGACAAATGTAGTTTGTATTTTTTTTAAATATACTTTTAAAAAACTTAACCCTAAAATTTTTAATTTTGTTTTGAATTTACGTGATGTCAGAATGCAGGTCATGTTATTGTACAATGTCAAATCCAACTTTAAAAGGCACAAAACACTTATAAATAGGCCTAAGTGCAAATACTTACAAATATCAAAATTGTTGCAAAATACATGTTGGTACAAAAAAAAAAAAAGTAAAATAAATAAATGTTGTATTACTTTTATATATTCTAGGAGTGGTTAATAATTACCAATAACATTTATTCAAGAAAAAAAGCAAAATAAGGCTAGTTTAATTCACATTTATGAATGACAAAATGGATGTCTAGTTCATTATATTTTTTTAACTAAAAGATTTTATGAATTTGTTTTGTGGTGGCTGCATAAAAAAACCCCAATCACCTGCATCAGTGTCAGTCTGTCTCCAATCAGTGTTGATCACAGTCAGTTGATGAAGTAAACCTGAACACCTGGACTTGATCACCTGACTTTCATTAATGCATTAATCTGTGCAGCATAAACCTCCTCACAGCATGAATTTTTAGGAAGGTCTCTGCAAAAAGGAAAATTGTTGTGTTAATTATTCTGTGCTGGTTTTCTCTCAGGTAAAAGCTGTGGGATAGGGATGGTGACTGTTTTTGTCATCTTCTGTTGGACTATAGTGTCTCTAGCGCTGCCTGTTACACCAAACGGGGATGATTTTAATGTGCACTTTACAGCGTACTCCCCAGGAATCATACAAGATGTCTGGCATATTCCTGCCGCTGCAGCACATTTCCTGAATGAAGTTCCTCAGCCTCACAATTTTGACAAATTTGCATCTGTGTTTCCAATGCCATATGATATACAGGCTCTTCTGGACAGAAGAAACAGTTTTTCATTAAGGATCATGAATTGTATGTCATTAAAACACTTCTTAATCTATTAGACAGCATTATAGACACTAACTAGGTCTATCTAATGTTTATTTTGCTCTAGCATCTTGGAGTGGTCCAGCGGATACTAATGTGTTCCACAGAGGAGATCAGTTGTATCTGCAGGTGTCTGCCTCACCTGGACACGGTCAACAGCTTTATGTCCAGTCCTGCCATGCTTCCTCTTCTCCAAACCACGCTGACAAACCTGAAGTTGCCCTTGTCATTAACAAAGGGTAGGTCAACTCGACAAATGTTTTGAAAACGCTTGCGCCCTGAAATAACTTTGCTTTCATATGTTCACCAGGTGTGTGGCCTCCAGAGAGTCTTTGGTGAAGTTTGTGATGCAACAGCCTGACAGAGTGAATTTGATTGTTCGTATATCCAGTTTAAAGTCTTCTGAGGTGTGTTCCGTACTGGTTAGGATCATTGCAGTCCTGCACACTGACAGTAGTTTGATATGTAATGCTCTCCTGTTTGCTTTAGAGTTACATTCACTGCAGAGTCCATCTTACTAATTTGGGTGTCACCCCTACCACTAAATTCTGCAACTACAACAAGCTGAAATCCAGGTAAGTGTTTAAATTGCTTATTCTTTATTGGGTCTTTGTCCTAACAGGCTTTTGGATTTATTTCTACTTTATTTTTTTCAGATGGGTTGACCTGGGTGGACAAACTTCAGTGTGTGATTGTTGTGGGAGAAGGTGCAGAAACTTCCTGGTCAGTTGTGGCTTTTTTTTTTTTTTTTTTTTTAAATTTTTCCCCCGTCTCCTTAAGTCGGGGGAAAATTTGCTTCCCATTTCACTTTTTCTCAATTTATTTTACCTGTTGCAAAAGTTGCTTGTGGAAAGATACCAGTTCAAGCAAATCCAAAGATGCTTTGGGTAAAAATAAAGATTGCTCCTCCTGTAGTGGAGCCAGTAAAAATCAGAACTACTGCAGCAAAAAAAATAAAATACTAATTCATATGTTATACAATCCACAGCCACTGTGTATTTGTGACATGTATAGTATTCCTAGAAAAATCTTTTAGTTCTGACTTTATTAGAACTTTTACAGTTTCTCTAGACCTGACCGCAGAAGTAAGCACCGGCCTGCTGGTACTCAAGGATCAAGAATCTGCTCCACAGGCCACACCGCTGACTCTGTCAGACTACAGCACTAAGTCCAGCCCTACAGCCAGAAATGACTCTGATAAAAGATGGATCATGGCAGGTACATCTTTCTCAGGGAGCTCAATGCAAAACGTTGGCGAGGTCTCCCCCTGGCCTGTCCAGCGTGGCTTTGGTGGTGTGATGGTCATCAGCCAGGGCCTGGGAGGTGATTTATCAATGTGGCTACCAGACATCATGGAGCTTGAGTTTAACCCAGTGGTGCAGATGGGGACTGGTTATCCAGAAAATCCTTTTCAAAATGCTGAACCCTTTAGAAGGCTGAAACCAGATGAAAGCACTGTTGAGAGGAGTCAGGCAGTTGCTGTGGATGAAGGAAGAGTTTATGTAGGAGCTGTGGATTCCCATGATGTTGTAAAGGATGGGTTGGACATGTGGCATCTTAATGATGACCATTTGCATAAAACTCAGGAAAAACCTGTTATGACTGAAGCAGGTTCTCTAGAGCAGCCTCGACTGCATTTTGAATATGAATTTGACTTTCCTTCAAATGACCAGCCCCTGATCAGTCCTACTCCAGATAAGCTCTCTGAGAGCGCTGAGGATGAGGGAGAAGTTGTTTACAGACAGGCTGAGATGATCTTTAATAGCGCTAAAGGAGCCAAATTATCAGCGCCAGTTCTCTACTCTAAACTGAGTCTGAATCAAGCTGCAGATGGATCCAGTGTTCTCAATTATGAGGAACAGAAGAGGCCCAGCATGACCAAACATGACAAGAGGCCACAACCGGAGAAGAATGATGAGAAAAGCTCAAAGGATGTGCGTATGGAGGATACCTCTAAAATTAAAGGCCTGGTTTCATCCCTATTGGATCAACTGAGGTTAGTTGACTGGTTGTGAATTTTAAAGGTCTATCATATTAATGTACTCATGTTTCTTTCACTTGACTCTTAGAAGACTGTGGATGGTACAGTGACCTGTTTTTCATCATGCCTTTGTGTAGTGTGACTAACAATGTGTTTTGTTGAATTTTAAATGTAAATAAAAGCATTTTCCTTATTAAATGTGCACTCTCTCAGTTGTTGGTGGGGTTTTTTTTGGTAACTTTACAATAAGGTTCATTAGTTAACAATAGTAAACGTGAACTAAGAATGAACAATACTTCTAGCATTTATTAATCTTAATGTAACTCCAGCATTTACTTTAATAAAGTCATAAGTTGTGTCTGTTAACATTAGTTAATGCACTGTGAACTAACATGACTAAACAACGAATAACTATTTTCAGTCACATGAACAAAGATTAATAAATGCACTGTCCATGTTAATACATTAATGTTAACAAATGACACTTTATTGTAAAGCGTTACCAATTTTTCTAATGTGCGAATAAAGTCAAACCATTTTGTTACATCACAGTATCAAGTCCGAGAGATATATGCCTTTTATATGGGATTTCATGAATCTTTTAAATCTTAAAGGCTCAATGCGTGCTCGTCAATGGGAATGACCCATGTGTAGCTACTGTAGTAGATGCCTTGTACTGTAGACTGCCGCGCCCAGATGTCGCTGTTGGATGTTCCTTTCCAAATGTGCTGTCCTATACACCGCATGCTCGGAGCCTTTTTTTTTTTTTTTTTTTTTCCCAGCTATCCCGAGTGTGACCCTGGCTGCTATTTCCTCCGCTCGAGCTATAAAGTGCCCGTGCATTTCCTACGCACCCTCTTTCCCCGGCCACCACACCGTGAGTGTATAACTCACTGTTCTTCAGTACCTTTAAAAAAGAAAAAAAAAAAACTTATAAAAAATACAAAATAACGAAAACCTCAAAAAATAACTAAACCAAACGTTTTTTAAAAGGGCAAACTTTTTTTTTTAAAAGACAAGGTCTCGATCTACCCAGAAGCCAGTTCCTCGCGAGCGGACTCCATATGCTGTAGCTGTCATTGCTGCCGACATCGTTCGTTTGGAGAGTAGCGTAAAAGTTTAATAGAGGATTAAGAGACTCGTTTGTCCCTCTGGTTCTAGGACACTCTTTACGCACTGTCATTTCAGCACTAGACAAACACACGAGCTCAAAGGCTTGAACGACCCCGAGACATGAACGCAGCGACGGCGGGGAGTTATCCGATGGCTTCTCTCTATGTGGGCGACCTGCACCCTGATATCACGGAGGCTATGCTGTATGAGAAATTCAGTCCGGCCGGCCCGGTGCTCTCCATCCGCGTGTGTCGGGATATGATCACGCGGCGCTCGCTGGGCTATGCCTACGTCAACTTCCAGCAGCCTGCGGACGGTAAGACATGACAGACAGCGCCCTGTCGTCCTGCGTATAGCTGACAGATGCATATAGCTGACAGAGTAACGGAATAATGTGTCATGCTTTGTGCGTAAATGTAGGGACACTGGAGGTGATGTGTAGTGTGCGCACCCTCGCGCGCTCGCTATCCTGTGTGCTGTCACATGTATTTCTGAGTTAACCACATCAAGCTGTTGTTCACTCCTCTCTACTACAACCATCTTTAACCTCTTCAATAAACCACTTTATTCTCCTAATATGGCCTATTGTGAGAAAGTCAGGGTTTACTGACTGTGGCCGTCACACCGCATTATGTCCAGCCAATATGGCAAGCTGTTGTAACATACAAAACGAACTAATATTTCAGCTACTGGCTATTTCTTTTTAATTACTTTTAGTTAGCACTATATTTTGTTTTAGTTATGTTTTTAAAATTGTTTTGATCATTGTTTTATTCATCATTTCTATTTCAATAGTGACAACACCTTATTCCATTGTTATTAGTGAAAAATTGCCATTGGAGTCTATGGGGATCCAAAAGATACTAGTACTTTTTTTAGTTACTAGTAACTATACCAGTAGTTAGAAGTATTTATTCCAGTTTTGTGTAGTCAGTATTTTACTTTTTAGTGCTATTTAAAAATACAGTATTAGCAGCTATATCTCAGTTACTGTTTTTTTTCCTTGTACTAATAGTAGCCTACTAGTATTTTATGATACTAGTATTACTAGCATTTTACTCTTTATTATTATTTAAAAAGTTACATAATTACTATCAATAATTTCTTACCAGTAACTATCCCAATAGTTGTGAATGTCTACATTATTGTAGCTCAAACGAGAGTATGGTGCAAGTAATGGCATGGTCATAGGTTTGATTCCCAGGTTCGATACCTTGAATGAAATGTAAGGCGCTTTGGATAAAATGCTAAATTTAGCCTATTCCATTTTTATTAATCAGTAGCCTACTATTAACATAAAATTGATACTGGTTAATTTCAGCATCTTAACATTTAAGGAAGTTTTTGTTCCTATAATCAAACTTGGTTTGCTCACTCAGGGATTTGTAATTAAGGCACTTACAATCCGTTTTGAAAAACAGCATTCAAATAAATAATTTGTTTACATTATTACATCAGCTTGCTATACAACTACACGCTGTATCATTTCCCTTGTACTGAAATAATATCATCACTCAGTGATACAAAGGTTGAGTATGCAGCATGGCATGTATGTATGAATCATTTATGCCATGCACCCTGCAGGAGGACTGATATTTTGTTCTGTTGAGCTTGCCTAGTCTTGTCCATTCGTGAAACAGAGTTAGAGAAAAACATTCACACATTCTGTTCACAGTCTGTCTGGGGGAAATAAATGGAAAAATTGTGAAAATTTTAATTTAAAAAGCTGAAGACTCAATAGAGCCGAGCAGTCGCAATTATAGCCTATAATCAGAATAAAGAACTAGACTAGAATTGAATGTGCTGCTTGACCCACATATAGTCAAAGTGGCCTACATCTAAACCTTGATATAAGACATTCTACAGAAGCAGAAGCAGACCTGGGGGTGTATTACAGAAAGATCTTAACTTTAAAATCTTATCTTATCTGTTTGGTAACCATGGTAATTTCAGTTAGGACCACATTTAGGACAAAAGCTATTACAGAACAGCATTTCCTAAATGCGTTATCTTATCAACTACAGATAGGAAAGGGTATTACAGAAACCTCCTAACTTGACAAAAAACCCTAAAAACTGTCTTAACTTTAGGACAACCCCACAGCTGTCCTAACTTCAAAATTATTTGAAAGCTAACGGAAAAACTGCTTACAACTGTGCTGTCCGACAATGGTATTACATTTATTAATAATTGAAAATGAAGAACGAAGATGTTTAATGGTAGAAAGACTCTTGGAGGACCCTGAAGATGTGTCATATTTTGATGACAAAACACTTATAAGTAATTACAGACTGCCGCACAACATATTACAGTTAGCACAACTGCAACCAGCGTTATAGAGACCAACAAAAGTGTCACGGAGCATTACTGGTTGTATTGCAAGTGACTAATGCCTTACGTTTTTTTTTTTTTGCAAAAGGCGATTTTCAAAGTGAAGTAGCAACTATTATTTTGTTTACCTCATCAGCAGTGTTGGTTGCTTGGTAACAGACCTGAGAGTGGATTGTCCAGCTTGATTATGCCATTTAAGATTTCCTAACTAGAGATAAGATACTATTTTGTAAGATAGGATAAGAATACCAAATCAAGTTAAGATTTGCTTCTGTAATACGAATTTGCGAAAAATCCTAATTTAACATATATCTTAAGTTAAGACCTAAGATAAGAAACTTTCTGTAATACGCCCCCAGATCATTAGGATACGCCCATGTTTTAGCTCTCTGAAGAACGCTAGGTATATCCAGGGGAACAGTGCTTGTGTGTGTTTATATATATGTGTGAGTGTGTTAGCCCACATTTTGCAACCTGGCATGACCTATTTGTGCTATTTAAAGTGTCATGAGAGGATAATACCATTGTGAAGCACCGTCAGGTTGATTTCTATCAATCTAATGATTCAGATGAAACCAGAATGAGTGTAATTGGGGAATTTTTTTGTCCTATCTTTCCTACATTTCAAGTAATCTGGACAACACTTAAGCCTCATACTAAATACGTTTTTTCATTCCTTGTTGAATTCATTGTTCATTTTAGTCAGTAGTGTAAACATTTGTTTGTTCAACCAATACAAATTATGTAATACATAATGAACAAATTTATAGTATCATTCAAAAGTGGGGAGTCGGTATGATTTTTAAGGTTTTTGAAAGAAGTCTTTTATGCTCACCAAGACTGCATTTATTTGACCACAAAATCAGCAAAAACACTAATGATGTGAAACATTACAGTTTAAAATAACTAATGTATTTTAAATAATTTGTTCAACAGAGAGGTGAATCTGAAATATCTGTCTCCTGTGCTGAATGTTTCGTAAACATCTCGTGCTCGATTTTGCCCTCCTCTTTCACAGTACAAAGGTTAAAAGGTCAGAGTTGAACTTGCTCACCTCCATTTAGTAACTCAGAATGGTGACTGATAGTCAACATGTTTACATATAAGAGACAAAAAGCAGTTGGTTACCACTGTAGGATGTAAATCTGAAAGAGTATCAAGGCTTTATATAGTTTTATGCATGTTTTTTGCACAATGTGACAATACAATAGTAGTTTACAGCATGCATATGCTCAGCAAATGTGCTCAAGCACATGGTTTGGTCTTCAGCATGTAACAGCTGCATTTGTAAACAGTTGCCGGCACTGGTAAGCTTCAGCCACACACATTCCAGTGTCTCAGCCCCATCAATAGACACAGAGCCTTGAACACATGCTGCTTGCCAGCACATTGCTCAAAGGACCCAACACTGCTAAATATAGAGTCAGTGAGGGCTGCCTGCACTGTGCCTGTCTTTTCTGAAAGGTGTGTTGACGAAACAAGCTGACAGGCAAATTCATAGGTCAGCCATGCCATGCTTCTGCTTATTCAGTGATGACAGATTACTATTGATATTGTCTATTAATTTGACAGCTATATACTGTCAGTACATGTGCATCCTAAATAAGTTAAAATATAAATAAAAGTTTTGTTTGAAACCAGAAACCGCTATATTGGCGGTGAAAAGGTTGTGTATACTGTCCTGTGTTGGCTGAAAGTTGTTATTTGCAGTGGTCTCTCTCTCGCAATCTCTCTCTCTGGGTGATCCCACCAGCCCTGAGCTTCATGTTCAATACAATCACACTGCAAACTGCTGAGTGCAGCAGACACAAGGCTGCTCCATTTTGTTCACCAGACATTTTGTGTGTGTGTGTGTGTGTGTGTGTGAGTGTGTATGTGTGTCGGGGGGAGGGCTATGAGGTTTAAAAGAGAGAGATCCATCATAATGTATTACAATAGGTGACTGTTCCCTCATATGCCATCAATTTGATTAGAAAGTAATTTGATAAAGCTTCTGACAAACCTTTAACCTGATATACATCTGTTTCAGTCTTCAGACTTTACCATAGCCTACATAAATATATTTAATCCACAACCTCTGTGTATAGCAAAAATATACAGAGAGCACTGCATGGTAAGACTATAAAGAGATGGATTTTGGATTAAATATATATAAATGTCAGCAAAGGTTAAATCTGGTAGGGTCGGTGCTATTTTGAGGTCTGTAAAAATGTTTTTCGAGACCTGGTAAGGATCAAATCTAGTGATATGTACCTGGAGTTCTGCTTTGCTCTGCTGCCCTTTCACACCAGTAATGAAAGACATTTAGCTTAAATGCTAACTGTTTGTGTGTGTGTGTGTGTGTGTGTGTGTGTCTATGTGCTAAAACAAGGAAATTCTTATAAATATACAGATTTAATCATCTTAAAATATTTGGTCAGCAGACCTTAACATGTAATGTTTAGATGTAATAATTAGATTAGTTTTTGGGGTTTTCTATGATCTGCTAGCATTAGCACAAGCTCAGCTAACAAGTTTCAAGCTTGTTTGTTGTGGTTAATATGTTTGTGTACCTGAACATGCTCACTAAACTCACACACTATGGAATGAAATATATAATTAATGAATAATTCAGAGACTTGTGTTGGTTATGGAAAGTTTTCATCCACTAGTAGGCTAATTGGTAGTTTATGTGCTGAGGTAGAAGAGCAGAGATGTCTTATGTCTCATGTTTTTGTGGTTTCAGCGGAAAGAGCTTTGGACACAATGAACTTTGATGTGGTCAAAGGAAAGCCGATCAGAATCATGTGGTCACAAAGAGATCCGTCACTTAGGAAATCTGGGGTTGGAAACGTCTTCATCAAAAATCTGGACAAGTCCATTGACAACAAGGCCCTATACGACACCTTCTCTGCTTTCGGGAACATCCTGTCCTGCAAGGTGAGAAGTAGGAAGTGACTTTTAGATCTTTGGTAGCTGAAATTAATACATTATCTATCTATCTATCTATCTATCTATCTATTTAAATTACTATTTAATTTATTAATTTATTTATTTATATACTGGGCAGCCCTCCAAAGGCAAAACACAGTAACTACACATCTAGTCAAAACTAAGGTGAATGAATAATATTATTCATTTAATAAAATATTATTAATAGAAAAGTATGAAATTTAATGATATTCCATGAATGATTTTTTTTTTCTCCTTCAGTCTCTCCTCAATTGTCTTTGAATATACAGTTCTTGAAATGTCTGGAATCACAAACTGAATTGTGGTTCATTATTATCAATTTTCTCAGTTTCTGTTAATAAAGATTAAGTTAGAAAGGTTGAGAACCACTGTTTTAGACTAATATCTGGCTCTTGCCATGTTGTATAACTATTTGGATATATGACATTTATTTGTTTCTACAAACAAACATATTTGAAAAAATAATGCAAAAATAATGTTCAGACAAACAGTCTGAAATATCAATTTGTTATTTTTGCTCATGATATATAGTCACAGCAGATTGTGTTTCTACATTTAGTGTTTCTTTTTCCTTAATAGTTTATATATTCAAGCAATAAATCATGCATTAGAGTTTATAAACACATATTTCACCCATCAGAGAAGCTGTGGTAGTTCAGCTGTATAAGACAAACACTCTGTAATTTGACTCTTGATGCCGTCTTGACAGGTGGTGTGTGACGAGAACGGCTCTAAGGGTTACGCCTTTGTGCATTTTGAAACTCAGGACGCAGCCGACCGCGCCATCGAGAAGATGAATGGCATGTTGCTGAACGACCGCAAGGTGTGAGTGTCCAAGCAGGGTCATGTGACAGGAAGGTGGTCCATTGATATGTTGATTGACAAAGACAGTGTGTAGGCCTAGTTGTCAGTCACTGATGTTACAGTGAAAAACTTTTTGGGTAAATGTTTGTTGACCAATCAGTTTCAAAGCATCAGATTTATATACTCACCCTCATGTTTTTTTCAAACCTATATATTTCTTAATTTTGTGGAATAGAAAAGAATTATTTTGAAAAGTGTCTCTTTTTCGTCCATAAAATTAAAGTTAGTGGGATTCATCATTAATTTGCACCCTTCTGACTTTTTTTGTAATATATCCTCTGCTTGTCTTCTAGCATGTTATTGCTTATAAGTCAGTTTTGTCCGTGCTGCAGCTGTTTTGTGTCTGTGGTTGGTCTGCAGCTGTCAGTATTGCATTTCTGCATCAGTCACGTTTCTGTCTCCGCTGTTTTTTGTAGGTTTGTGGGGCGTTTCAAGTCCAGGAAGGAGAGGGAAGCAGAGATGGGTGCCAAAGCCAAAGAATTCACCAACGTTTACATCAAGAACTTCGGCGAGGACATGGATGATCAGAGACTGAAGGAGCTCTTTGATAAATATGGTGAGTTTGAGAGTATAAACGGATGTGGTGATGGTAGCCTTGTAGTCGGGACTTTTTATCTGAAGATTTTGTTTCTACATGCAGGTAAAACACTGAGCGTGAAGGTCATGACTGACCCCACAGGGAAATCTCGAGGATTTGGGTTTGTGAGCTACGAGAAGCATGAAGATGCTAACAAGGTACAGTGAATTTGTATGATTTGCTCATAATGCAAATCAGCTGATGCTCAAAAATGTTTAAAAATAAGCATGGAAATGAGAGCAGTGATGCACTGACATTGTCATTGAACATTCATGGGCTAGATAGATGGATAGACTGAGAGATAAATGAACAGACAGGTGATTTATTGTAATGATATTTCTGTCTCAGGCTGTGGAAGAAATGAATGGTACGGAGCTTAACGGTAAGACGGTGTTTGTTGGCCGAGCACAGAAAAAGATGGAGAGACAAGCAGAACTCAAGAGGAAGTTTGAACAGCTCAAACAGGAAAGAATCAGCAGATATCAGGTAATGAGCTGCTTTGTTGTGTCTTTGTGTATGTTTGGTTGTGTTTTTAGTAAAAAAAAATAATTTGTATCAATTTGTGTATATTTGTGTTTACAGGGTGTAAACTTGTATATCAAGAATCTTGATGACACCATCGATGATGAGAAACTTCGTAAAGAGTTCTCTCCTTTCGGCTCCATCACCAGTGCCAAGGTTGGTCAAAGGGTGACTGTTTACAGACTATTTCTGTTTGAGCACTTTGGGCAAATTCCGAACAACATTTTTGCACCATTGAAGGGCACAGTGGGAAGGGGATGGTATTTGAAGGCCCTTTCCAAATCAAAGTGAGCAAGCGAATTCCTTTTGATGAAGACCACAAGGCCATTAGAGAAGGGTACATTCGTAGGTCACTTCAAGGAAGAATTTTTTTGCTGTTTATGATAACATATTCCTGAGTGACACAAGGTCGTGATTTATTTGAAAAATGTAGGTAATTTAAGAAATTCAAACCCAACAAGCAATATTCCTTACATGTTTAAATTTTTTAAAATATTGTCATATTTGTTTGTTTTTAGTAGATGGTGCACAAGTTGAAATCAATTTGAAGATGCAAATAGATGCAAATTTGATCCAGTAATAGAATATTCTGCTTTTGCAAGATTTATATTTTTTATTTAACCTGACGGAAGAAGGAGGTGATATCTTATCCAATGTGTATCTTACTGTAGGTGATGCTGGAGGATGGCAGGTCCAAAGGTTTTGGCTTTGTATGTTTCTCCTCACCTGAGGAGGCCACAAAGGCTGTGACAGAGATGAACGGCCGTATTGTGGGCTCCAAACCTCTGTATGTAGCCCTGGCCCAACGCAAAGAAGAACGCAAAGCTCATCTGACCAACCAATACATGCAGCGTATTGCTGGCATGAGGGCCATGCCTGCCAACGCTATCATCAACCAGTTCCAGCCTGCCGGTGGTTACTTTATGCCAGCTGTGCCACAGGTGGGTGAGATCCAAAAGTCTTAGACAACACTGACAATCTGGGATTTAAATCCAGGATTTATAACCTGGAAACATACTATAGTTTATAAAACAGAAAAATAACATTTGAAAATGTAATTTAGATATTTTAATTATTTTTTACAAGACCTCACTGTATATTATGGAAGGCCATTTCCTCCACATAAGAAAAAAAATCACCTTTGGTAAAGTATAATTATGACATAAAAAGAAAAAACTGAGATACCCAGTCACAATTATGACATGCCAAGTCATGATTATGAGATAAAAATTCAAAATTGTGAGATAATAAGTATAATTATGACATAAAAAGTCAAAATTGTGATTAAAACATTATGAGATGCTACGTCATAATTATGAGATAAAAAGTAATATGGCACAAAAAGTTGAAATTATGACATTGAAAGTTGTAATTATAATATACTAAGTCATACTTAATATACTTATGACAAAAGTAGAAATTTGATCTCATAATTTTATCTCATAATTATCACTTTTAGTCATACATTCAACTAATGTCATGATGACTTAGTATAATTTTGACATTTTATCTCATAATTTCGACTTTCCATAAATATGGCTTTAATGTCATAATGATGAATCACCAAAGCATAAGTTTCTTTTGTGGCTGAAATGGACTTTCATAGTATATCAATAGCATATCAATAAAGATAATAAATCAATAAATACACAAGGGCTCTGAAGTAGTAAAAGGGTCCATTAAATGATTAATAAACTCTCCGATTATATCTTTTGTTTCTTTCTAATGCATCACAGGCCCAGAACAGAACAACATACTATGCACCAAACCAGCTCACCCAGATGCGTCCGAACCCTCGCTGGCAGCAGCAGGGTGGCAGAGGTCAAGGTGGCTTCCAGGGCATGCCCAGCTCATTGCGCCAGCCAGGGCCCCGTGCCAACATACGCCACCTGGCCCCCAGTGCTTCCACCCTGGGCCCACGCGGGATCCCCGCAGGTGCACAGAGAGTGGGTGAGAAAACCCACCCACTAATGACGCAATGCCCTGTTGTGACAAACTTTGACCTGTTTTCCAGACCCAGACACCTGAAAATTTCCACTATCTTTTCAAGTTAGATTTCAAAGATTAGTATATTTGATAAATGATGTCACAAAGATTATTATTCAGGTTTTAGTTTTTAACAATACAATAATAAGGTTTATTTGTTGGTTCTAGTTGACCTGATCGTTATGTAATTCCATTGAAAACACCACAAACTACACATTTATTGATTACAACTAGTGAGTTTGGTGATCATTCTGTCCTGACCATCAGCTTTAATGTTATTTACTTCTTTCCACAACTAGGAGGCACTAGCCAACCAATGGGTCCCCGCCCTGGCATGGGGGTGACGACTCCACGTGCTATGCCCCCATACAAGTACGCCACCGCCATACGAAACACTCAGCCTCAGGTCGTGCAGCCCATTACTCTGCAGCAGGTAATATACAGACATAAACTGCACGTAAATAATAACCGCTGTCCAGTTGTTCCTTTCTGATATTATGGATTGTTTATTAAATTCACTGATACATATTTAATTACAAAGGTATAACATGTCTATTTTTAGTTGTAAACAGGAATAGAGTACTTTCTTGTCATAAAACATTGGCATGTAAAGAACAGTCATATGGGCAAGGTCCAAAAGATATGTTAGAGATCACGGTAAATGAGTTAAGTAGAATTGAACAATACATAAGTACCATATGTTTTTTTTTTTATTGAATAGTGTTGGCTGACAATGGATATAGATTACTCACAATTGAATATTTAATTGTGCATACTCATTCATTTAGATGACCTTTTCCATCACCTAATAAATAAAAACTAATAATGTTCAGTATTTCATTTTTAATTTGTTTTAATATTGGCAATTAATCAGTAAACTTGAAAATTGTTGACTTTTCAGAACAGAACGTTAATATTGTGCACTGCTAGAATTAAGATATAGATTAGAAAACCCCAATCAAATTCTTATTTTGTGGTTTACTGTGTTCTTCAGGCTCAGCCAGCTGTTCATGTGCAGGGTCAGGAGCCTCTCACTGCCTCCATGTTAGCTGCCGCTCCTCCTCAGGAACAGAAACAGATGCTTGGTGAGATAAGGAGGCTGTAAGCACATTCAGCCTTTCTAAACATATTCTTACACTCCCGAGGACATTTTTGCGCATTATAGTTTTATGTGATAGTTCACCCAAAAATTCTGTTCTTTGCTCACCCTCAAGTTGTTCAAAACCTGTGTGAGTTTCTTTCTTCTGCTGAACCAAAAAGAAGATAATTTGAAGAATGTTGGTTACCAAACAGTTGCTAGTCCCTGCTGAGTTCCGTAGTATGGAAAAAATACTATGGAAGTCAACTGGAACTGGCAACTGTTTCGTAACCAACATTCTTCAAATTGTCTTTTTTTATGCTTCACAAAAGAAAGAGTCTTACAGGCTTGGAACAACCTGAGGTTGAGTAAATGATGACAGAAGTTTTCAGAAAATTGTGGTGGACTATCCCTTTAAATACTTTCTTATTTTATTCTTCCCTGTAGCTATTTCTAATTGTTTATTGTCTGTCTTACACGTGCCCGTTTTGTTTTCCCTCAGGTGAGCGGTTGTTTCCTCTCATCCAAGCAATGCACCCCAGTCTAGCCGGGAAGATCACAGGAATGCTGCTAGAGATCGACAACTCTGAGCTGCTGCACATGCTGGAGTCCCATGAGTCTCTGCGCTCCAAGGTGACAGCCGTTAACTATGATAAAAGTCTCCAGTAACAGACACTAGCTCTGCTGTTATATGCAATAATGGGAAAACGTCACAAGCTCTTAACAATGCAAAGCTTATTGACTAAACCAGGGACTTAATATTATGCGCTTATTTATTAGGATTTATGCATTGCCCAGCAAGGATGGTTCCAGAGATATAATTAATAAATGACAATGGTGTTTTATCAGCTTAGTAGAGGCATGAATCTCTGTGGTGAAGATGGTTTGAGCATTGCAGGACTGATGATTTATCTCTGTTGTCAGGTGGAGGAGGCTGTCGCAGTGCTTCAGGCTCATCAGGCCAAGAAAGATGCCACACAGAAAGTGGGAGTCACCGCTGCGACTGTAGCCGCAACATCATGACAAGTAACTTTCCTTATTATCAGTAGTATTATAATTTCCATGCTTGTTTTTAGGCTATTTACCTGAATGTTTGAAATTATTATGAAAAATGATTTTTTTAATTTGAAACTGTTTTCTGCAGGGTGAAGCTGAAAGACTGAAGAGAGATGACTACAGTCTGGTGTCATCTGGTGGCAACCAATAAGAACACAAAAAATAAAACAAGAAAAAAAAAAGAAAAATACAAAATGATACTTGAACATAAAGAATACAATTTTGTTGCAGGGCTTACATTTTTAACTCTGTAATGATTTTTATCACCTAAAGTTAATTTTAAAAAGAGGCAGTTCTGTGAGGGAAGAGCCTCTGTATTGTGGCCAGGACTGACTTTTTCTATGAGGAACTGGAAAACTTGGTTCTTCAGTGAGCTGTGTGTTTGCTGCTTTGATTGGACCTCACTTGTCCCATGACAATAACCCGAGTGGTGTGGCACTCTAAATAAAGGGATGACTATTTAAAACGAAATATATTGTCTTCTTCTTCTTTATAGCAAAGACAAAGGCCATTTTACAGACACTTTTTATCCAAAGTGACTTGCCGTACAGGAACAGTCCCTTTATAGGTTAAATTTTCTGCTCAAGGGCCCAATAATAATAGAAGTGTTAATAACATCCCATTTCACCATTAACTTGGACTAGTCTTATGATCAAAGCCATTTAATTCCAGTTTGCATCCTCTGAAAGATGATGTCGGTATCAAAAGCTCCATAAAAGTACATACTCGTACAGTTATCATATTTAATAGGTCTATTATTATTGTATCAAGATATATATCACATAAATCATGAACACACTACATGTAAAAATTGTCTTATAAGTAATAACATAGAAAATTATAAATTTTAACTTGTTACATGGGGAAAAAAGCTATTTGGTGGTTTCTCGTTGTTTACAACAGCGACTAGACAGATCGATGGAGGATGCAGTCATCACAGCTCTTCACACAGCACTTACTCGCCTGCACAGGGGAAACACCTATGTAAGAATGCAATTTGTGGATTTCAGCTCAGCTTTTAATACAGTCAGCCCACATAAACTGGTTCAAAAGCTAAGCAGTCTGGGCTTAGGCAGTTCACTGTGCACATGGATACTGAATTTTCTGAGCAATAGACCCCAGAAGGTCAGGATGGGAGATCTCACATCTTCCACACTCATACTGAACACTGGCACACCACAGGGCTATGTTCTCAGCCCACTCCTCTACTCCCTCTTCACAAATGACTGTTCCCCCGTTCATCCTACAAATGCCATTGTCAAGTTTGCTGATGATACCACCAGGATATCAGACAACAGCGAGACAGCCCACAGAGAGGAGATTCTGCAGTTCACAGAATGGTGCTCCTACAACAATTTGGATCTTAACATCAAAAAGAAAAATAATTTTGGACTCTGCCCTCTTCATATATTGAGAGGAGGTAGAGAGCTTTAAATTCCTTGGACTGCAAATCTCTGCTGACCTCACCTGGTCTATGCACATCTCCCAGCAGGCGGGGAAGGCACAACAGAGACTTTACTTCCTCAGGAAGTTGAAGCACGCCCAGCTCACTCAAAACCTGCTGACCAACTTCTACCGTTCAGCCATAGAGAGCCTGCTAATCTATTGCTGCATGGTGTGGTTCTCCAGCTGCACAGACGAGAACAGGAAGGACCTGCAGCGGGAAGTGAGGGCAGCTGAGCGTGTCATTGGTACATCACTGCCCATACTCAGTGACATCTACACTGACCGGCTTCAAAAGAAGGCCAGACGCATTTAAAAAGACCCCACTGACCCTGGAGATCATCTGTTCTCCCCTCTACCTTCGGCGAGAAGATATAGACTAATAATATCCAGAACAAACAGACTGAAAAATAGCTTCTTTCCTCTGGCAGTTAGGTGCTTAAATGCATAATTCCTCTTCCTTCCAGGACTTGTGCAATAAACCCCTACCCTAACAACTGCAATAATCCTTCCCCCATTAGATGACCGTACTGCACTATTACATCTTGCACTACTACCTCAGTGTAATTATATTCTTATATTTATATTTTTTAATGTATGCCTTTGTCTTGAATGTTGCTGTCTGTTTATAATGTCTACTTGTCTTGTAAACATTGTTGTTTATAAACACTGTCATACTGTTTGTTACCTGCTAATCTAAAGAGCTGCTAAACTGTATTTTGTTGTTCCTAAACAATGACAATAAAGTTATATTCTATTCTATTCTTCCAGAAATTAAACAAAGTTAACTTTTTTGTTTATTGGAATTCCAATTTGTTTTACATGGCTATCCAAGGAGTAAAAATAACTAACTAGCTAACTAACTAGCTATCTAGCTAAATAAATAATTAACAGCAAAATTGTGAATCCATAACAGTTGTGTATTTCTGTGATGTTATTTGCCCTCCGCATCACTAGAGGACGACACACCATCTCGAGGTGACGAAGAAGACAGTCAAAAGTCAAAGGTTACAAGCAAGATGGCGGCGAGTAAACGTGTTCTTTATGTTGGTAAGAAAAAACATCAAAATTATAAATCAAAATAATAATCGCTTCGCTCTCACAGTGCGCTAATTTCATCCCACAATCACATGCATGCTAGTGATGCGGTTCCGGTTATCAGCGGTAGCCGGGAACGTTCAGTGCGTTGAATATGAAATATTATAAAAAGTCAATTATACGGTCTTGTTTTTCTCAGGTGGTCTCGCGGAGGAGGTGGACGAGAAAGTGTTGCACGCTGCGTTCATTCCCTTCGGTGATATCACAGATATTCAGATCCCGTTAGATTATGAGACAGGTGACAAACACACAAATATTCACAAAATACACTCATTATCATTACAACTAAAACGCACTTTATACAAATAACGCATGTTATGTCTGACTCTTTCTGTCCACAGAGAAGCACAGGGGCTTTGCATTTATCGAGTTTGAACTGGCAGAGGTGAATACCTGCTAAATTCTTCTTTAATTAATATCATCCACTCAAATTAAAATGAGACTGCGTTGTTCCTCATTAGCTCCCTATAATTTGCACAAACCACCATTGCATGACTGTGGTTTGTCTGCAGCCATAATAATAGATAAACTTTGTTAAACTTTAATTTTCTCTCTGCTTTTTTCTCCAGGATGCAGCAGCTGCCATTGATAACATGGTGAGTTATTGAACCACTGACTTCTGTGGTCTCATAAAATCCAACACAGTCAGAATGTGCACTGCAAGAGTCCAGGTTAATGTCTGTTTGGTTTTGTGTCCTGCAGAATGAGTCGGAGCTGTTTGGCAGAACCATCAGGGTGAACATCGCCAAACCCATGAGAATTAAAGAGGGCTCATCTCGACCAGGTGAGGGGTTTTTGGTTTCAATAGGGTGCATGATAAATCTCCTGCTTGTCTTTCTATTACTCTCACTGATAATGCTGTGTTAACCCATTACTTGCATGTCTATGAAATATAAATTTGTTTTTCATTGCTGTTCTGCTCATAGTGTGGTCGGAAGACCTGTTTGCTCATAGGTCTGTTGTCGATGGCAAACTCTGGTCCCAACACTAATGGCTCGCAGTTCTTCATCACCGTTGATAAGACAGACTGGCTGGATGGCAAACATGTGGTGTTCGGAGAGCTCATAGAGGGCATGGATGTACTCCGGGCCATGGAGGTGAGTTGTCGACTGAGGGAGAATAGGACTGTTTTTCACTATTGTTAAAAAAAAAAAGAAGTCTCATATGCTCTCTAAAGCTGCATTTATTTGATATTAATATTGCAAAATATATTTTACAATTTAGCTGTTGTCTATTTTAATATGTTTAAAATGTAACTTTATTCCTATGATGGCAAAGCTGAATTTTCAAGCAGCCATTACTCCAGCCTTCAGTGTCACATCATCTTTCAGAAATCTTTCCAGTATGCTTATTTGTGACCCTGGACCACAAAACCAGTCATAAGGGTCAATTTTCCGAAATTGAGATTTATACATCATCTGAAAACTGAATAAATAAGCTTTCCATTGATGTATGGTTTGTTAGGTTAAGACAATATTTGGCTGAGATACAACTATTTGAATATCTGGAATCTGAGGGTGCAAAAAAATCAAAATATTGAGAAAATCACCTTTAAAGTTGTCCAAATGAAGTTCTTAGCAATGCATATTACTAATCAAAAATTACGTTTTGCTATATTTAAGGTAGGACATTTACAAAGTATCTTCATGGAACATGATCTTTACTTCATGTCCTAAAGATTTTTGGCATAAAAGAAAAATCAATAGTTTTGACCCATACAGTGTATTTTTGGCTATTGCTACAAATATACCCCAGCGACTTAAGACTGGTTTTGTGGTCCAGGGTCACAATTGCTGTTCAAGAAACATTATTCTTATCAACGTTGAAAACAGTTATGGATATTTTTTAATGATTCTTTGATAAATAAAAATAAAAAAGAAACGCATTTGAAATGAATATCTTTTGTTGCATTATAATAATCTTTGTTGTTATTTTTGATGAATTTGATGCATTCTTTCTGAATAAAATTATTCTGGTTGCTTTTTTGTCCTGTTTTCTAATGGTTTTGTGTCTATACTGTTTCCTCAGGCTCAGGGATCAAAAGATGGGAAAACCAAACAGAAAGTCATCATTTCCAACTGTGGAGAGTTTGTGTGAATTCAACATACTGTGTGTGTGTGTGTGTGTGTGTGTGAGAGAGAGAGAGAGAGAGAGTGTTTTGTTTTGTAGTACTTTGTAAATATCCAAATAAAACTTTTATACACATTTTTTTTCTGTTAATTAGTGGTCTGTATACAAGTTGTCATTTCAAGTGAACAATAATACTATAACAATGATTCATTTTTGAGTCTTCTAGACATATATTTATTGGATTTAAGTGTGAACCCCTGCAATTTGGCGAAAGTTTAGGAAGTTTCATTTCTTAGTGTATAATGTATTACTGACTCCATCCTCTAGATGGCATCAGTGCTCCAGGAAAACCTCTGCAGCCATGTCACACCCTACAGAACAGATATTCTGCCAAAAGAGCAGTGCTCATTGACTGAAATCAGATCTCTCTACAAAGAACATTTAATTCCAATTATTGATAGCATGATGGTTCAGTCCTGATTAGGAATTGCTTTTTTTCCTCCCCAGTCTGCATTGTACCCTTGAGTCAGACACTTGACCTCAGGTCATTCAATGCTCTCCACAAAGATACATTTTACATGTTCTGCTTCTTCAGACAAAAACAAACTGCAAAACAGCTAAAATAATGAACCAGAAACCAAAATATCTTTTATTGTAAACACAGAAACATTAGTTTGTGAGATGTTAAACTGACATAGAGCCACTGAAAAGCCATTGTGAAGCCATTAAGCCATTTGTTTTAAAAGCATAATAGGTTTATACACATCAGCAACCTAGCAAGCAATGTCCCAATCACACATGCCCCATACGATCAGTGTCACAGACACTTTCATCTGAATGTTTGAAGAGTTTTCCAATTATCAGGCATACGTTATTTTAAAACATCTTAAAAAAAACAGACAAAAGCAGTTACCATACAAAGGGAACCACTGTAAAATTGGAAGGGATTTATGATTAATTCATCAGTCGATTCACTTTTGAATGATGTTCACTGGAATTGTGTTGTTTGTCAAGCTTCATTAAAAGTGATTAAAGCACATGGGTTTAATTCAAAAAGATACGAAAACGTTCACATTCAAGTTCATAATCATACCAACATTCATATTTAAATTCCCTCCCTTTATTTCAACAGAATTACACTAAAGAAACATTTAGAAAATCCACATCCTCAAACTATTAATCATCTCACATCTTCCATCAATTCAGAAATGTCTAGGGAAAATACTGAAGCGTGAACAATTATATCTCAGTAAAATACTCCTGGACACTAAATATCACAGGGTGTCTACACACAATGCAACATCCAAGTTATAAATTACATATAATGCCTCGTTACATGCCATGGACACCATAAGAATGTTTTGTGTTCTGTGACCTTGTCCGTCTTTCTTTGATAGGTTCAGCCTAAATTCATAAGACGACGACACCAAGACAATATTTTTTCCCTATCTGTTGAAGATCACAGATGTCTGAGAATCTGGTGTTTATTATGTATAAATGTATTGTACTGTAATTATAGTCTTCATTAACAAGCAACATAACTGTATGATCTTAAATCCTAAAACACTGATAAATGATACATTTTGCAAACAAACAATGTATTGCTCATGAGAATGCAATTTAAATTAATTTTTGTCTGCCTGCAAAATATCAACTTTTATCTTTGGCAATCATTCAGAAATAAGGAACAGAAACTTTTTTTGCCTTCTGGACTTTCCCCAATGAAAGTGCTAAAATCTCTCCCAAAAGGGTCTCAGAGCTAATCAGCAGCTGAGTGTGCTGTCATAGAGATGCACTGGTTTGAACTTTACACCTGTATGATCCACTAAAATCTGAGTAGCAGCAGTTACAGAGGTCAAGTGATTTGTGCTCTTAATGTTTCCCTAATGTTACTCTGATGTTAGCAAAGGTTATGGCTTCTCCTTCAGCTGCTTCAGAACATTTATTGGCCCCTGCTGTATCAAAGTTCTAGAATTGAGAGCTATTTTTTGGAGGCTTTTCTATGTGGTTCAAAAAATGTATCATTTTTACTTCAAAATCTATTTGCATAGAATCTGTTGCTAGGAAACAGGGTCACATTATGTGCTTCAATTGTTCATTTGTGCTCTTAATTGCCATTTTAAGGCTAATTCACACTGCACTGACAGAGAAGTTTGTTGAGTTAGTGGGATCAATGTGTTTACCCCTTTTGCAGTGTGCTCAAGTTGGTCAGAGTTCAGTGTTCAGAAACTAAACATTTAATTGTGTTATAGTTGGGTCATGGAATTGCTGTTGGTCAGGGTTGTCGGTGCATTACAAACCAGCCTGTATACAAATTAATTTTTACGTTTTTTTTTTTTTGCAAATTCCAGCAGCAAAGTTTAACCTAAATTACTATCCGATACGAAGTGCACAAAACAAATGAAGGAAGAGACTGCACAAATGAGCTATAAATGTACAACTTTCTTCATCTCCTAAAGATGAATAGTGGAGCTGTGATTTTAAGGCGCCAAACATACATTTGTTTTACATGATCTTCTTACCATGCAAAGAAACACATTCCAGTTTCAAGCACTACGTGCTGGCTTCTTGAACTTCTCTGGAGATAATGTTTAATCTATAAATATTGACCAGGCATTCTCTTTCTTCAGGTCTGGAGCGACTCCGAAGGGTCATCCGAGGGATGAAATATCCTACTCATGCAATTCTTCCACCTCTCTCAGGCAAGCTGAGAACAAAGGGGAACAAGATCCCTTTGGCCTCCACAGGTGCTTTCAGAGACTCGTCTTTGAATCGACCTCCATCCTCTTCTACACTGAACTGAAGAGTCTGAGATTTATTCACACAGTAGATGCAATTATCGATGACAGCGCATCGAAACGGCAGTGTGCAGCCCTGCTGCTGGGAGGCGCAGTCATGCCACATCTTCACAATGGTGTTGTATTTAAAGACGCTGATGCCCTGCTCACGGTTCACATCAAATCGGTAGATGAAGCTCTTGAGAGCCACCATGTCTGTGGATTTTTTCCTGCTGTTGTTGTATGGACACTCCTGCCATTCGTCTCTCTTGGGGTCATATTTGAGCAACCGATAGAACAGAGACCCTCCCGAGACGTACAGCTCGCCGTTACACGTAGTGGCTTCGTGAGCTACCGCAAATGCTCCTTTAGGTAGAGGAGCCACCGCCGTCCAGCGGTCCATTCGAGGGTCGTACTTCTCCACCGTGAAAAGACATTCACCACCAATGGCGTAGAGGTTCCCGTCCATTGAGACGAGTTTGAGTTGCGATCGTGCTTGGTTCATGGGTCGGACTTCGCTCCAGCGGTCTGTGATAGGATTGTAGCAGAACACTTTGTCCGAGACTTTGCTTTTCTCCCCAGTTCCCCTGATCCCGCCGGCCACAAACAAGTAGTTGTACATGGTACAGATACCGCAGCCTCTGGTGTTGATGTCTTCTGGCATGACCGTCAGCGTGTGCCAGTCCTTACTGTTCTTATTGTAGTAGTAGATCATGTGATTGTCCTCAAAAGACGTGATGGAGAGAGGACTCTGGGGACGGCTGCTATTTCTGCTGGGCGGTCTACTTCCTACACGCTCAAACACGTCGTTGATTTCCGCCACCATCAGACACTGGCGGTTCTCCATCCGTTTGCGCAGTATGAGGTCTCTCTCTGAGCCCGTGAGGCGCCCATAGACCGCCGGATCTCTCAGAACCTGGAGAAAGTTGTCACTCATGAATCGATAGGCGGTTTCTTTCAGTTCATTTAGACGCTGCTTTTTGGCGATGGTTAGGATTTCATAGCAGTTCTCTGGCGTGATCTGAGTGGATATGGTGTCGATAGCAGCTTGTACCGCACAGGGCATCTGCAGGATCTTTGCTCCTGTGATGACATCCACAATATTGTCTTTGCTTACGTTCATCTGGGAGGAGTAAACATAATCTATAAGCACCAATAAGGTCTTGTAGCTCATTCCTTTTACCTTCAGGATGTCTCGAGAGAGCCTAGCCTTAAAATAATCACTTTTCTCGGCTAATACTGATTTGTGTGCTTGTATTTTCTGTCCGCCCACCTCTATGACTAAATTCGGCTCTTCCTTTGCAGATAGAGCTTCTCTTACTGCAGATCCAGCTGGCTTTAGCCCTTGGCTCGATTCCAGTCTAGTCTGTCCAAATGATGTTCTGTAGCGGGTCTGATCTGCTCCTTCAGAAGAACTTATAAAGCATCCCAGGGTTTTTTCAAGTGACCTCGTTTCTTGGGAGCTTGAATAGGAATTATTTCTGTCCTTTGAGGTGGAGGAGACATTTTTAATGTCAAACTGACTCCGAACCACCTCATCATCTTTTAGGACATTGGATAATTCGTCAATTTCGTTCTTGTTCTCTGCTCTGAAGCACAAAGAGGGTGCCAAATTGGAAGCTACCTTTGTTCCATTTGTTTCTTCTCTAATATTTCCTTGACTTGAAGCTTCACTCATATTTCTCAAACTAAGGTCCAGATTTTGTGCTCTAGATGAGTCCAGAGGCTGTATGTGCTCTTGAAATCCACTGTCACTAGAGACAGCATCTTGTGCATATTCTGCACCTGTTACAGCGCCGTTATTTCCCAAACTCCTGTTGTCAGTTAAACCTCCTGATTCTGACGTATCCCATGTACCTGGGAGACCCTGCAGTATTTCCATGTTGGGGATGCCTGTTTTCCCCAGAGCCGGGACATTGTTATTGTTCCCTTCACCTGGGATAGGCGATTCTGGAGAGTCAGGGTTGGCTGCGTGAAATATAACGTCTGCTTGTACTGTGAACATGTTTCTGTCTTGCCGAGTGTTGTTCACATTTAGTGTTTTCAGAGGATCTCAGAAGTTTCTCCTTTCCCAAAAGTAGACTTAAATTAATCCCAGTGAGTCCCAGGAATGATTGGCAGATTCTAATTATTGGGGTAATGATCTTTCAGAGACAACACTGGTGTGTCCTAGCTGGACAGGTTTGCTGTTTGTTCCATCAGTGTACATTTAATCCAGGTAAACAACTAAAATAAACGTATATCAAGAGAAGATCCTTTGTCCTCAGTGTCCACAGCACTGGGTCCAAACCTTCCGAGAAAAGAAGACAAAGTTATTCATCCATATAATTACACTCATATTACAAATTTCTTGTAGGCCTAAACCAAATGATTAGAAAGTTAATGTTAAAAATTATAATTAAAACACACCTTCTAACGGGAACTAATAGCAAGTGGTGCTCTTATGGGCAAAAAGCTTTCATTTATTCCTTTCAACAATGCAAATAATCTGTCTGCTGCAGTGACAGTAATATAGATCATGAACATCACACAATGAGTTGCTGTACCCCTCACTGATCAAAACACTGAAATGCTCCATTTAAGCCACTCTAATGCGCATGCGCATTGCTCGCAAACCTACTGACGGAGCATTATGGATTAAATCTTAAAGAGATCGCGAAACAGCACATTTAGTTAATGTTCTGTCATTACAGTTTGTTAAATTACCAATTTTAAATAGATCTAAAAACAAATGTAGAGCGGACGGCAGACAGAGAGGTAGTCTATAAATTAATAACGCTGAGGAAAAGATGAGGCATTTTCAGACAGATAAAGTAACGTTAGTCTTTGAAATAATACTGAATATATTCTAAATTATTAAATAGACCCGGTACTTACGCGTTAAACGGCGGAATTTCTTTGCGCAATTCCTCACACAAAGCGCTCTTATGTAAGTCAGTGACTGTAGATCTAAATACACCGCGCTGCAGGGAATCTTCACATCAGTCAATGAGGGCTGAGTTTTCCCAAATTCAGACCACTTAATCATTCACAGGAACGTACTGTCCATCCCATACTGTAATAAAACGGCAGTTCAATGAAAACTTCTCTTCCTCCTCCTCATCCTCGACCAACTGTATGCGTCTGAAAGCCTCGACTGGAGAATCGGCGTCCGCAAAATGTCATTATCTCAATGAAAAGAATAAAACGAAATATATTCCATAAAGCGACCCTGTGCTCCGGATCTGATCGACACCGCCTCTCTGCCCTCGGGGTACTTTGCAGTATTTTTTTACTTTATTGTTGGCTGAGGTAGTTATTGATCTAAACCACACCCCCGTTTGTGTTTACCCTCTTCACATTAGAGCTGCTGATCAAATCCGCGTGGCGCGACGTTCCTGCACACTCGACGCGAGACGCGCAGCTCACCGCCAAATGAAGCATGTTGCGCAACGGACAACGGGAACTCCCAAGCGCAGAGCATTTTAGCGTTTATTGAATAAAAATACTAAATGTTGTGCTGAAGCATTTTATTGTTCTTCAATAAAACGTTAAAGCACACTGTGTAAACTGGCTCAATCCGTGAAGAACACTGAATATATTTGATGTTGAGAAAATACAACATGAAACGAAAAATACATGTTTATATACATGTCCACTCTATAAAAAGCTCACAAAAATATCATTTCAGGTTTTACTGAAAAGGAGGGAAAAAAAGCAAAGCTTGAAAAATTGTCAAGAACAGCATGACTTCATCTGGCCTTCTCAAATGTGGTGAAGTTTTATGGGCACATTAAGGAAGCCCATTACTCTCCATCCTGATATTATGGGCTACACCGGTCTTCAAGAGCGTTACTAGGGTAACCACTCCATTTCAGAGAGCAACAAATCAGAGCTGAAACTGTCTGTCAGCCTTGACAGCACATGGTCAGACTGAGATATCACTATTAGCCCTCTAAATACACACATCAGCTGTTCTCAGTCTGAGGGGACTCACAAAGATCCCTGAGCCCACAAAGACTGAAAGCATTGCATATATTAGTGTGGCATCCTGTGAGGGAGGGAGGGAGAGAGGGAGGAAAGGCCTCCTGCAGAACAACTAAATCTAGTGCTAGTGCTTTTATAGCATCCGATGTCCATGACTTTATTTGTCTCTCAAACATTAGAAGTTTTGTCCACTCTAAATTATGACATGCCGATATCAGATCAGAACCAAAGATTATTACAAACACTGAGATATCAGCTATTTTTCTTGATCCTAAAAACTCTAAATACAATAATTAAGAACTATTTACTTGGTATTTTGAAAATTGATTATTTTAGGGGTGCATAGTGTTTGATTCTCAAGTTGTCTTGATGTTGTAATAAGTCTGTTCAAATATTACCTGCATTTATATAAATATTAATATTAATATTCTCACTCAGTGTGTAGATCCAAGTGAGAATATCTAAACATCCAATAATAATCAACCATCATAGTAAAGGGATCATAAATATTACATTTTTAATTTCCCTTTTAGGCAGACACCTAGCAAAATGAATATTTCAAGACAAAATTCTCTCAAACACATCACATTGGAAATACAAAGGGGAGAAAAACGACTACACATTTTCATTTAATTAAAAAAAAAGAAGAAAAAAAAAAAAAGAAGTTTCTTTCCTTCTTTCCATCCATGCCCATGTCAACTTTCCCATAAACCAGTCTTGCTGTTGGTAAAGTGCATTTCACAGAAATTCATTCAACCTCTGCTCAGCCTCAAATGTGATTTTCTTCTTGGGTCATTCCCTTATGTATGAGCTGGCAGTTATAGTCCATCAAAAGGAAAAAGACACTAACAAGTGACCAAAAATAAAAAGGGCCAGTTGAAAACAAAACGAACAGAAATCACACATGGTTATCTACCACACTTGCACAGATATACAAAGAACGCTGGTTAAAACAATGGTATATATTTGTTAATATACAAGTCAGAAATACATATCACAATTATAAAGCTTTTTCCATACCTTTTCCATACCTTTAAATATTGATAAGCATTAACTTTAAATTAGAATTATGGAGGAATGCCATTTTTCTTGAACTTGTAACATAGGACACCAACTTCACCTTATGACCCAAACAGAATCTCTGGCCTGCCAGAGAATCCCATACAAGTCATTCAGTCACAGGTTGTAGCCGATCACAGAGGCCAATATAAAAGGCCATAAACCTCAGATGGGCCCGGATTCAACCAATGTTTCAGGACTTCTTTTACAAGAACAACCATTCTTTGAAGCAAACATTTTGAGATTTCTTTAAAGAAAAACAACTGAAATTAAATGATGAGTTGAACAGATGCAGGTACTGTAAGCATGTTTAAAATGTGAAAAAAAATGATAGGAAAAGTTCTGCTGTTTGCTAGTTGGCTAGATGTTCTGTTACTTCTTTTTTGCTTTTTTTGTGAAATGTAATTATGTAGCAGTTAAAAATGTTATATTACCACAATTAGACCTGAATATTATCACACTGCAGTGGTACTGACATTTTCACAAATTTACTTTTTAATTCGGGTGAAAGTGGTAAAACACATTTCACTAATGCATGGCCAAGTACTTGGTAGTTCAGCTCGTTCCTGGAACACATTCTTTTTTTCCCCTTCATTCATTAATCTTTTTTCCCCCCGTCAGCCCATGACTGAATGCAAGGTCATGTCTGACGTGCAATGGCCTATAATGAAGACATACAGTAAAAGCATCATTAGATGAGTAAAAGAAACAAGCTGCATCCAAACTAAAACCTGATCCTCACCGTTCTCTGAATACCTCTTTTTCATCTTTTTCTCTCACAGGCTGGGCAGTGGTATTTGCCACACCATAATGGTGGACACCATCTCCTCGTGCTTAGACTGTTTTGTTTTTCTGTTGATTCTGCGGTGTCCCAGTCCTCCAGACACCACCAACAATGAGCTCACATTTACTTTCTGAGTCTGCTTGGCCTTCTGGAAGTGTGCCGGCTCGTTCAGCAAGTCATATATCGCCCCGTCCTCTGGGCCGTGCTCTAAAGAGCCCTGAGACAGAGCCAGAGACCCACATGAGGAGGACAGGGAGTCCTGGAGAACTGGAGCATGTGAGGGAGAGCTGGTACTGCTGCACCCCACCCCAGAGTAGTTCTCGTCCAGTTGGGTTCCCTCCACCTCGGGGGCCCCAGGCTGGCACTGGCTGGGTGTGTTGGAGGTGAGAGTTGCCATGGTTGCTTGGGAGACATTACACACTGCTGTTGCCATCGTGAGGAACTTGACTGGGCCATGGTGAGCATGAAAAGAGACCATTCCTCGACCTGGGGCAAGACAATGAGGAAGATGAATGACAAAGACGTTAAAAAGTTTGCTCAAGGAAACTAAAATAAAATAAAAAGAGATAAAACACATACACAAATGTCAGAACACAAAGAAATATATAAGAGCAGTACATCTCATCGATACAAAATAACTTTAGTATAATAATTACTAAAAAAAAAAAAAAAAAAAAACTCAAATGTAAATAAAATCATTTCATATACTTATTTCATATACTTAGTAGTTAAAGCCACTTAATGTAAAGTGGGACTAATAAGTACTTACATAAAAAATAAGCACAATGTACTTATTGTGTGCATATTGTGTTGCAAAACACTTTTGCTGCTATTGAGGTGGGATACAGGTAAGGTTAGGCTCAAGGTGTAAGGGATGGGAAAACAGTGTAATTACAAATGTAATTACAGAACTTAATTACAGATGTAATTACATGCAAGTAATTTTTCAAATATAAGTACAATGTAAAAACATGTACACAATAAGTACATTATTAAATTATTAATTTAAATGTAAGTGCATAATAGTTAAGGCCACTTAAAGAGGGACCCATTCGTTAATATTTTTAAATTAACATTTATAGTACTTCAACTTTAACTTTTTAACAATTTTGGCGGTTGCACTTTATTTTACGGTACATATACTTACATGTAGCCTACTTACAGTGTACTTACCTAAGAAAGTACTGGTAATATAAGGTAACTACATGGGATAGGGTTAGGTTTAGGGGTAGGTTCAGGGTTAGTACTTAGTTATTACCTAGTTACTGTAATTACTATAATAAGTACATAGTATGTACATGAGGAACAGGACTGTAAAATAAAAAGCTACCATTTTGGCTACAACGCAACAGCTTTCATTTTTCATTTTTAACTTCAATTTAAAGTTGTTTTTTATTTTAAAAAAGTTACAAATCTAAAATTTAAAAAGTTAACATCTAGTATTTATACTTTATTTCATCAGCTTTTATTCAGCTTTATTTTGTAGTTTTAGTTAACAATAATAGTCACTGACTGTTTGGAAAAATGAAAGTGGTATCAAAAGTTGAGGCAGATGCCTTTTTCATTGTCGGGTGCGGTTTGTTCCTAAACTTCTGCTGAGTTGCAGTATTTGAAAGTGCTACAGACTTAAAATTACCCACAGGGCACTGGGCAGCAAACAAACCGCTGCCGTTAGCACAATTCCACAGCAATAAGAATTAAAAACTTGTTAAGAACCCACCTGTGACTTTTGGGATGCCCTGCAGTCTGGGCACAGACAGGGCCAC
This sequence comes from Tor tambroides, assembly GCA_021397915.2. Lineage (NCBI taxonomy): Eukaryota > Metazoa > Chordata > Actinopteri > Cypriniformes > Cyprinidae > Tor > Tor tambroides. Next base: position 24,747 of record JAFVLL020039422.1, on the reverse strand, counting down.
TGTGACCCCAAGATTGGTCCCCACCAACAGCAGTCCATGACACACTAACAGACTGCTCACAGAGACTCTCTGCTGTCCTGAAAGGGAACAATTACTTTGATTTAATTGCACTGCAAACTAAATCAGAAAAACACATACTATAAAACACTTGTGGCAAGCGCTAATGACTAGAGGTACTTGGTGAAACATTCGGCCAGTGGAATAATAACATCATCCACACATACTAAGCTGTGTGGGTAGGAACTCGACAGCATGTGTGGGTAGGTTACTATGGGGATGATGCTGAACAGCAGTTGGTTTCCAAAGAAACCTGACACGGTGCACACTTACAAATGGGAGGGAGGCCTCATTAGAAAGAAAAGAATGCCAAATGTTCAGAATATTTGGTTAAACAAACAACTCTAAATTTGTACATCATGTACTGTACATTAAGTGGAATCATTTTAATGAAATAAATTCTAAATGAGCTACTGAAGTCCAGTCCGGTCACAGTTCTATGAATGATATTAAATCTATTTTAAGATTACTGTCATGTTGGTGATTAAATAAAATCATGAGCAATTGTCATTGTCATTTTTGACCCATTATTGGTAAAGAACATGCAATAAATTGACACTGTGAAGAATATATGAACAAACATCATTAAAAAAAAAACTATAAAAGCACATTTAGAAATGGTAAGGAATGTATTATTATTATTATTATTATTATTATTATTATTATTACTACTACTACTCCAATTAAAAATAAAAAATATAATAGAGAATATAAACTTTAGGACTTGTAAGAACTATGAAGCTAAAAAAAAAAAACAGTGGGAGGGTTAAAGGATTTTATGCACTAGACTTTTCAGAAACATTTATCTAAATGCAACAACAATATTTGGAATTTTATTAGTGTGACTAAAAAGAAGTATGTCATTGGGCAAAAGATGTTCTTTTGTTACCCATCTATGGGTCAGCACCCTCAAACACCTGATTGGTCAGGACCAGACTGCAAGTTTGAAGTATCAGAGAACAATATCCTATTCAGCTGTTCCTTAGTGCTCACTGACTCTTTAGGAAAGGGTTGGCTCATATTTCTGAACATCACAGATCATTACATTAGTCATGGAAACACTAATCGGGGACTGTTACTAAACAAATGAGGGCTGAGTTTGCAAAAACATCTGGACAGTTTTGAAGTGTTTCATTGCAAGTCCTGTAGAAGACCAAATCGGTCACAAAGAAACAAAGTTTTAAAAGGCCACTTCATCAACAACTGTTCAGTCCTCCTAACGGACAATGGAGAAAGACCCATTTTAGCTTTATACACTTTGTATGTTTTATCTGTTACTCTAAATAACAAGATATTGCAAGATTGTCTGCGAAATGAGAGGGTCCTTTATGTTTATAAAAAGAGTCTGTGGTGCATTCTCGTCATCTGGCTGCTGTGGTGTAGCTGAACATCTCCAACATCCAAGAATAGATTTAGCTGTGGGCTCTGTGTTTGTGTCTCCAGTCTGACCTTCAGAAGAGGGACATAAAGACATGTACATGGCAGACTGATTTGGCATTGAGTTTATCTGAAATGAAATAAAGTAAAATATTCAAAAACCTAAACTTATCTTAGTTAACATTTATTGTATTTTTACGGATTTAGTTTTAGTTAACTAATAACCCTCATTCAACCTCCATATAATATACGCTACTATTCCTAATAATAATGAATATCATGTGTAAAATTTATTTTGTATAAGACTATCTGTACAAGCTGTCATTGGTGTTTTCACCAAGCTAAGCTGTTGTGGTCAGTTAATCGCCTGCTGGTTGAGTGATATTGTAGCTGATGTCTTTGTACCACCATCAAAAGACTGACACACTTTATTATAAATCATGTCAAGAACAATCAAAACTGATCTGTCAATGAGCAACTCATGCTGATGTGATGTTGGGGGGAATTTGACCTTATGAGCAACATGAAAAATGACTCTCTGTAATGCATTTCATTATATTTAAACAAACCAAATCACAATCAGTATCAACATGCCAGAATTTAATAAGCTCTAATGCTGATCTAACAAGCTGGAGGAAAATTAAACATTGTGCAATTTCAGACACTAAGGGAAAAAAAAAAAAAAATGACCCAAGCATTAACCACTAATGGGTCCAAAAGAGTTCCTAAAGTAACATCCTTTCAATTAAAAAAATTAAACATTGTCCATACATAATTGATGCGATAATGAAGATGTATCTGAACCCCAAGAGTCAGTGCAGCTGTTTTTGTGGTGGCTGCTCTGTTTGTGCCATTACTGCACACATGAGTGAGTATTTGGGTCACAGGAGACAAAGCCATCAGAGACAAAAACCACCGCCTGTAGTATCACACACAAACACACACTGATATCAGTCTTAATTTTCACGAAGGCCATAATATGCATTTCAAGACTTTCACTCAATGCTTGATAGAGGATGACTCTTCTGTAACTCATAAAAAAGGTGGTTGTTGGCATTATAATGACAAATGGATTCAAAGAGCTTTGGTACATTTGTAATAACAGACAAACCCCAGCACATATGGAACGCAAACAATCTTTTAGCAGGCGTAAAATCCATTACCAGGCGAAGGGATCATGAGCATGTCTGCCAGTCATTTCAGCCAATGTTACATAAGACACTGTTGTACAGACAAAGTATTGTGTGACATCAGCTGCAGGATTCTGTAAGGTAAGTTCAGGACAGTCTCCATCTCTCCAAGGTCAGGACACAACACAAAGGAATTATGCTACCAATCCCTCATCCGAAAATCTGCTCTTGCGTTACTGAACACAAATCAAAAGGGTTTCAGGTTCTCTCTGTCTGAGGTGACTGCTAACCATGCAAAATGATTGTATTCAGCTGTACTCAAGTGAAACTCAGGTGCTACAGAAATATGATACAGATGAATTTCCCTCCTTTGGTAGTACACACCAATTTTTTTTGTGTGAGAAAATTCGTCAGGTGAAAAATGCTTTGAAGAGTCATTACCTTCTTTAACAGCATTTTTTTCAGTTTGAGGGTTGAAACTGAATGGATTTCCATACAGTGTCAGTTTCACTCAGCAATAAACGTTTGCCCTTCAAGGTTATTCAAACTTCACCTCATTCCATTGATGAGCCACTGAACTGAAAGATCATAAAATACCATAAAATCCTAAGAAACACCTCAGAGACAAGTAAAGACACAAAGCACGGGAGGCGACCAGCACCGCCTTTCATGAACGAAATCCTGCCCTGACAAATAAGCCCCAGAGCTTAAAGAATAGCCGGGCATGATCTGACATACTCAGCACAACCAAGCTGAAGGATTCTGCTGGCCAGCCAGAGGCAAAATGGTGCTGGAATTTAAAAAAGAGAGAGAGCGAGAGAGAGAGAGAGAGAGAGAGAAAAAAAAAAAAAAAGTTTCTTCTGTTCAATCAAATCTTGCATTCAATGAATGGCAATATGACATTACAAAGCAATTCTGATGGTAAACAATGCATCTTTTGCTGTATAACTTCAAATCTTTAAAAAAAGGTAATCAACTAAAGCTTGATGTAGACCCTTCCAATAAACATATTTCTGAAGGAAATTAAACAGTAATCTGGCAGGTCCACACCCTTTTAAAACTGTACAATTAAGCCTTTCAAAGCCAGGCGAGTAGGTACCAACAGCCCATATTATTGTTAGCCACCAAATCTAGGAAGTTTTCCTTGTAACAACAGTAGGTAAGGAGACATGCCAACAGATTACTCAGATCTGACTAATCAGATTGAAAGAAACTTTAGCAGGACTCATCTTGTCCAGAGTGTTGTGTTATATGTAGAATCAGTTAGTGTGAATGCACATTAATGATGACAAATGCTCAAAAATGGACTATTTTATTGAATTATTAATCAGTCATGTGAAAATGAGTAACCTCTAAAACTACAATATTAGGGGTCCTAAAAATGCAAGATTTTTCTTTCAAGCAGCAGTGAATCAGCATACATGGGAACTACAGCTGCAGTCAGAGACACACCCTGATACGCTCACACAGGAAGTCCTTCTTGTGGCCGATGTCTCCATGCAGACAGTTTCCTGTGTGGCAAACTGCTGCATGGGTTCATGGTGAGGGACTGCTGAACTCTACTCAACCTCACCACATTTTCCTTCAAACATTTGATTCCAGAAAAAACCCTCCCTATCCAAACAAAACACTGCGATAGAGCAGTTTCCTCTTCTAATGAAGGTCAGGGGAATATTATTAGCATGGACTGTTAGAAACAAATCCTTGATGTATTTAATAATAGATTAAAAAACATTGTTCTGCAGCTGCACAGACGCGCAGCATCTAAACGAGGTCTTTTGCAATGTTCCTAACTTCTTACTGAACATACAAAGTGGGGTGGGGAAATATACTGCCAATGTTAAATAAGGGCATTTCAGATTAGGGCTGCTTGATTTGGCTTCTCTTGGAATCTAATTGCGATTTTTTTCTCCAAAATATTGCAATTGTTATTTAAAATGCAATTTATTAAAGCTTCAAGTTTGCTGTGCTTATTTGTAGGGCTTCTAAAATTCTTTGATTACATACCAATATGAGTGGTATTAAAATAAACAAAATAAGAAGCATTACTACTGTAATATTGACTTGTACAATAAAAAATATTTTAGAAACAAAAATGATTTAATTTTACAGCACAACTGTAAAATTACAATACTCATATTTATGGCCTGCTTAATGTCTTCATTTTTAAGTTAAACCATCAAGCTTTTAATCAAGCAGAAAACCACAGGGAGCCCTGAAAACTTTACTTTTGTTCAGAGCAGCAGGTTTCCAAATGATCTAAAGCACTATAGCTTTGCATGATGAATGGACCAAAATTTACTAAAAGTTATTCACCAATTTTTTTTTTTTTGGATAAACTCACAGCACTAAAGACATTAAATAATGTTCAATCAGCTACCCTGTTGATAACCTTTGCCAAATAATTTACATATAAATAACAGGCCGCTCATGTATTTCACAGAGCCTAAAGAGCTACAAAAAAAATGATATAAATGACCAAAAGTAATGTATATGAATAATAATCCTTACCCTTCCCAGGTCTAGAACAGCATGCAGCTTTTAGACATAAAGAGTGAACGAGACACAACATATTCAGTGAGGGACTCCCAACACACAGTCAGAGCGTGCCTGGACTCCCCTGTCACTATGGAGATTTAAATAAAGCTTCTTTATTCAGCCCTGGAGAATAAAGAAACGGCCCTCTCAATCCCTATCTATACATTCAACACATCTGATTCATTCATCACACAGGTTTCATAATTAAACATCTCAAGATAGACACTGTCATATGATGTTGCAATGAACAAATGCAAGAAATACCACACCACCACCATTCCAGTGTTCCATTAAATGGACCATTCTACTATTTCTACTACTATTCTGCTAAATGTTTCAGATGAACCTGCCCCCAAAATGCCACGTAAATATAAAATAAACTGTGATTGGTTGCTTAACATGTTGGTCAGAGGGTCTCTTCCTGTCTAAGTAGGCGGTTCTTGGCCAGTATAAGATTCAATATGGACCAAAACTCATGCTGTTTAATCTGGCTGTGCAAGACTAAGTTCCTTAGACTGCATTTTACTAATTACTCAAGAAAAGACATTTTAGCAGAGATTACGATTCAAAAAGATTACAGCCCCAGTCCTAAACCCAGCTGGTGTTAAAGTGGCCAACATGCCTGCTGCCCGACTGACACGGTTGGTTAATTTGGGAATATTCGGCAAGGATTATTTAGGGCCAATATGGACTTTTTAATCACTGAGAAGTTAGTATTCGAACATAACAGCACACACACACACACACACACACACACACACACACACACACACACACACACACACACACACACACACACACACACACACACACACATGCATTAAAGCTATTATGCAGCCACCATAAAAAGCAGAAAGGCAGAGAACAAAAACCAATGCTGAGGTCATTTCTAGTATAATCACTCTCTGAATGGCTTCCTGAACACAAACGGCCCATTCAGAACAACTAAAAACAAATGCTGGATAAAATCCAAACAACACAATGAGTGAAAATGTGAAATACTGCTACACTAAGGAGACTTAATCCCTGATTTCCCCTACAAAGCTTTTCTACAAATAAGGTGTAAAATCTACCTGCTTTAATTCAATAATGGCAAAAACAGACACCTTTTTTATTTTGCTTTAAGAAGAAGAAATGCACACCAACATGACATCATCTGAGTAAGGAAATGAACAAGATTTTTTTTTTTTTTTAGATTTAAATGAAGTAACATGGCTCTGTGATTCTAAAAGAGACTCTGTAATTCTGTTCTTCCACATGAAAGAGAATCACATGACAAAACAACACACCCACTCACGATGTCATGTTATTATATAAACAGAAAGCTGTAAATCAGCAGAGTCACCTGTAATCTGCCACTGTCTGAGGACTACAAATGACAGGGAGCTGTCTCTAAGGGCTTAACTTTGAGAATGACAGTATTGGAAGGGTATACTTTTAATGGGATATAAGCTGCAAAAACAAGTTTAGTAAGAACTGCATTAGCAACTCTACTGGTAGTAGAGTATTTACAGCATCCTCTGTTATGAGTGTTTTGTATCGACGGATTGTAGTATACTGTACCTGGGAGTACGTTGTTGACAGCTGTGGCGATATTGATGTCTTGCAGGTGGTCAAGAGTCTCTGTGTGGAAGAGTCGAAGGGTGGAGCCGGTGCTGAAGGATATCCAGATCCCGACCCCGGCCACCACCATGTGGGACACGACCATTCCCTCTTCCTGATGGGCTTCAAACTGACGCTGTCAACATACACACACACACACACACACATAATAAATACACAAGCATCTGAACTCAAACATACTTCTACATAGGCTTGGCTGGATTGGAACACTTGGCTGACTTTGCTTGGCTTAATTTCTGGAAAAATCTGCCTGTGTAACCTTCCGAACTGAGGGATGAGGTAACCCAAAAGAAGGTCCAGAGAAGGAAAAAGAGATTGTGATTTGACCCACTTCACTCAGAGAGGGAGAGGATGACATTTAGATTCTGATATTCTACAGCTTGACGCCTTTGCTGGAACAAACAAAATAACAAGGAACTGCAATGGGAAATTTAACAGGGTTCGACGAATGCGTGTCCCACAAGCACATCAGAACTGCCACATTATTAGACTGGAAAAAAGAGAAACAATCTGGCTCTTGCATTTCTGCACATCAGAATCTGTGATTTTCATCTCATTAAAGATGATCTCAAACACCACTTTCTATTTGCATCACTGACTTCGTATTTCTTTCCAGCACACCTCTCACTTATTCATCCCTCACTCTCTACCATTCCAGCCAATCGTTTAACAGTAAGCAGAGCTGTTGAAGGGTAATGAGCTTAGTGATGCTGGCTGGATAACAGGTCAGTGTGTCAGTGTCTGCGTGTAGGAAAGAGAACACATGGCTTTAATATTCTGAGATCACAGATTCTGGCCCTATGTGCTGAGAGACTGAGTGAAGAAACAGAGTTTACACTCTCTTAAGATAAATTATATACAGCTCTTAGTGGCATCACAGTATAAGGTCATAACAATATAGACCACACATATCTTTAAATATGCAAATAATAGTCTAAAGCCCATTTCCATGCAGAACTCTTGCAATGTTCTGTCCATTTGGTTTACTGCAACAGACTTTTAAAGACCTGATGAGATGAGTGTGGGAAAACACCTCTTAATTCATTCTAAAGTCATTATCAAATTATCACAAATTTAATACCTAGGTGTAAACAAATAATTGTAGGTTCATGTTTTGAAATGTTTATATATTTTATAATACTAATATGTGTTTTATATTGGTGTTTCCAGTAAAAGATAATGAAGCCTTAAAAATATTTGGATTTTATAGTAAGAAATGGATTCTTGTAGACTGTAAGACTTTTTGCTAAACTAAAACCTGGTCATTTCAAAACAGGTGCAGAAATGCCAAGTTCTGTCATGAAACTCTAGATGGTGCAGGCTGATGGGTCCTGTAAACCTGTAAATGTAAACTGATGATATTCACAACGTTAAACGACTTGGCACAAGCTGATTGGTTCTTGTTGCCTCCCCCTTCCCCAGCTCCACCTGTATTGATCTGCTACGGGTTATTATATATGTTACTTGTGCATCAGCAGTATGTCTTAAATACTCACAGCACCGTATCAGCATATTAATTGTTACTAGCAAGTTCCTATACTTGCTTACAGCAGCAGCAGCAATAATCTACAACTACAGCAATAACCAACAGCAGTAACAATTCAGCAGCAGCGTAGCAGATCTATTCCGCCAAAAGAAAATACATTTACATTGTCATATCCATTCCCATGCTAAAATCTTCAGAGTTGTCATGATGAAATGTGTGAATTAAGTGCTGTACTACCTCCACAGTGTGTGTCTGTGGGCTGATGATGAAAATCTGCCCTCCTGATGAGGCCCAGACGTGTTCCCCCACCACCAGCAGGGCTTTAACTGGCAACACCCCCAACTTCAGCACACGGGCCCCTGACTCGACCCACGAACCGTCTGTGAGGGAGAGCAAAGACTTGAAGACAATCTGAATCTCAGACATCAATGTTTGTAAATGTACAGAGAAGACAGAGCTTGTGAACACTGAGTGCGAGAGATTTGGTGTAAAACTGATTTTGTGAGAGAAATTAGGTTAAAGGTTACGTATGATGTTGTCACACAGAGGGTAGGGCTGATACTACATCCTGTGCTCCTCACCCACACTGTGTGTGTGGGTTTCCTGCAGAAATATAGTGACCTCACAGCATTCAGAGGGCAGAATGGAGGCGGGTTGAGTGTTTAAGTCACAAAGGCTTTATTGAAGAGAGACCTGAAAATCGTCGAGGTGAAAGACTACCTCTCACAGTGGAAATACTAGTACAACTTTTTCACCCGAGAAACCTCTTGCAGGATCAGTTTTGTTGCAGTCCTTCTTTACCAGCTACAATTGAGAACACATTCTGACATCTGACATTCTGAATCTGATTCATGCAATGAACTCAAGTGTAAATATACAGTGGATAAAATAATGGAAAATCCATTAACACATTAGATATCTGTAAGTTTAATCATTTTATTATTTTTTTTCACCAAGACTGCGTTTATTTAATCCTAAATACATTAAATACATTAAAAACAGTAATATTATGATATATTATTATAATTTAAAACATCTGTTTTTAAATATACTTTAAAATGCCAAATTTTCAGCAAAAATGACTCCAGTCTTCAGAGTCACATGATCCTTCAGAAATCATACTAATATGCTGATTTGCTGCTAAATCAATGCTAATCAATGCTAAAAACAGTTGTGCTACTTAATATTTTGTGACGTGATATGGACAATTTTTAATGGAGGAAAGATAAAATGGAAAGAGAATGCAAAAAAATAAAAGAACTATTAAAAAGAACTACAACATGTTTAGTAACATTTACACTGACCCATAATAATCTTCACAAATCACTGATAGCCTGCATCTGTTTCTGCCTGCATCGTCCTACCCCTCCAGCGTATTCGAGCAGATCTTTATTCAGCTTGTTTGCCTCAAGAGGCTCTGATTACATAACACCAGCGCCTACACAGCATTCCCAAACCCTCTCTCTTCGTCTCTTGCTCTGATTCAAACAGACTTGTGATGAGCAGGGTTGCAAGAAGAAAAAAAAAAAAAAAAAAAAAGTGTTTTAATGAAGACACATTTTAGTGATTAAATGTCAATCTTTGCATTAGCACTAAAGACGTTCCGTATTCAGCTGAATGAGTAAAATGTAAACGAAGACAGACTTTGATTCAGAACACAAGGCTCATGATCTGATAATGTTACCACATGATGAAAATCTTCTTGTTTTATGGGATTCATCTGAAACTGTGCAGTATTTCCGAAATGGCTCATTCTATGAGTACTGCTAAACGTTAAGTATTACATTATGTGAATACTGAGAAGAGAACACTAAAAAGTATTACAATACAGTTATATAAACTACTGTTTAAAGTCAGTGTTTGGAGTCTTTCGGTTCTTTTTCTGATCAAAAATACAGTAAAAACAATATTGTCAATTTAAAATAACGCTTTACTTCTTGAATATATTTTAAAATGTAATTTATAGCTGAATTTTCACTCCAGTTTTTAGTGTCACATGAGCCTCTAAAAAATAATTCTAAAATGGGGCTCGAGAAACATTTCGTACTATTATCAATCAATGTCAATGTTGAAAACAGTTGTGCTGCTTAATATTTCTGTAGAAACCATAATATATAATCATCCTAACACAACAGTGTCCAGTAAGTTCAAAAATCCAGTAAGTTCAATCAGTCAGATTATTAAACAATATCCCTAAATTATTGACTAAATATCTGTCTCAGGCAGCAGAAAACTGGAGCGAGAGTGAAATGGAATACGAGCGTCCCAGAGAGAAAAACAGCTGTGGAAAGAATTAATGAGAGATGGGGAAAAATATTTTTAAATGTCTCACTTTCCTTGAGCACTTTCCAGAGCACTCCCTGCTGAAACCTGCTTAATCCAGTGTGAATTTAGGCTAGTTTATGCAGGTTACTTAGGCTAGTTTAGGCTAGTTTATGCTGGTTACTTATTGGCACAGCCAAACTGTTCACCAGCAAACTTAGCTTTGGCTGGTTGACCAAGAAAATCTTGCTGTTGGTTAAGCTAGTCAAGAAGCACACCAGCATCCAATACTGTTTTCTTTTCAGCAGGGATGGATGGATTACTTTTCCTAATACCAAAATAAAAATCAAACGCATTCAACCAAATCAAACCTTTATCAAAATTCAAGCAGGAATCACTGCAGAAAAAAACCTCCTTACCATCAGCCCTGGAGTAGACGACCAGAGAACCGCTGACCAAGCCTGCATACAGACACCCACTCTTGTACACCAGACATGTGACACTGGACTTATCAGGGGAGAAGAAATGCTGCAGACGAACCTTCTTAGACCGTTGGCTGCTCTTATACACAGATATACTGAAAAATAACATCAATTCATCAGATTAGACTCCGGTTAATGGACTATAAATAGAAGGCATCACACTCTCCTCTTCATCTTTATGGTGTTTGTGGATGTATTGGCTGATGTACACACCTGCCTTCCTCCATTCCCAGACACACAGTCGGTGTGTCACTGGCTTTCCGGTCCTCAGGCTTCATTTCGCCATTTTCCAAGGGCTCATCCAGAGGAACATACGTCATGCAGAGAATACGCGACTCCACATTAAAACACTCGGTTACTTTGGGATTTGAGTTCTGCAATGCCACAATGGAGACCTGACCCATGTGATTGGTGCAGCTGGCCACCTGAAAAGAAAGAGATGATTTCAGAATCTACACATCTCACTGTTCCTTTAAACTGTTCAACAAAACTGATATGAGCACTAAAGTCTGAGGCGTTTTCCAAAGGTAATGTCTCAGATCGATGGGACACATACTGAGTGCTCATAAAGGAGTGTAGCCCATCACTGAAGGCTCTTAGGTGTCTCAGAGATGAGAATTATTTTATGACCTTCTATATGGTAAATACAGCATAAAAGCCTTTAATGCAACCTTACACTCACACTGCCCACACAGACCAGTGTTTAATGATGCTTTTAGAGTGCAAATGAGCTTTAAAATGATTAAATGCCATTTTAGGTCAAGTGCAATTTGGGAACAAACATACAAACACCAGACTGACAGATTCGTCCCATGTTGGACTCTAATAAGGAAGCTTAACTGATTTAATATAAAAGCATTTTAAGTTTTGACCGTAAATTGTCTCACCCACACACATCCGTGACCCATAACAGGCAGATCTGCAGTGCTGTCAGTGTTCACATGAGGCTCAGGGTTGTGTACTGCACACTCCACCTAACACAAATACACATTGGTTTATTAGACCATTTTTGCTATTATAAACAATAATGATAATGAGGAAACATGATGTTTGGTTTGTCACCTTGAACTCCTGTAGTTTTGACATGACCACAGCCATCTGCTTGAGTAAGAGAGGATGATTTTGCTTCCTCATCTGATTACCATCATCTTCAGCACAAAACCAGCCTTGGATGTTGTCTTCCTCTGAAAAAAAAAAAAAAAAAACACATTACATTAGTGAAGCATTCCTCAGATTTTTCAAACCAATGATATTCCCATATGTGTCCTCCTGTTGTCAGTATTATAATCCATTTGTCTGCACTGAACTTTTAGTCCTGGCTCGGCTGAGTGATGATTCACACACTGAACAATATGAATCCAGCTGGCACTTTTTTTTTTTATGTATTAGAAACATGTTTATTTAGAAAATATGCTGGGAACATCATATTAAGGCATGTTTAAATGTGTTTTCAGACATTTGGGTGCTTTTAAGTCCTAGATCTCTAATCATAGAAGAGTCATAGACAAAAACAGGATATGGAGACACAGGAGATGACACATACGTAGAGCCAATTTAGCCATCTGCATATTACTGATCCAAGCTTGCTTGATAGATGGACTGAACGTGTTGAAGACTGCAGTGAAGAACGTGGGTCTACCATACCTGAAAAGTCCAAATGACAAAGTTCAGATTCTTCTCTGAAAAAGCTTTAACAATGGAAACAATACACATTTGTCTGAATTCATTGTAAGTGCATCAGGCGGTATACAAATCTCTTGAGTAGTCTAAATATCTCAGCACAGGTTCAGCTGGTCTGGCAAACTGTCAGGCAGCTGGAGAAACAGACAGGGTTCCATCCTGTTTATCAGTGACTTTGGAGGATATGATTTAATAACTGGCCAGTTTCAGTACTAATGAACAGATCACAGAACTGATAACTTTTCTGCTTTTCTAAAGTATTATTTTTGTTAGTATTTTATGACTTCAACTTTCACTGTGTAGAAATAATAGACAGAATAATGACCAGAACTAAAATAGTGAGGCCACGTAATCCAGACTACTCCCACCACTAACTCAAAAAGAAAGTCAACAGCATACATTTTCCAGAAGTCAGAGTGCGTGAGAGAGATTTATGTTATCAGTGGGATTAGTTTGACAGCTGGGAGTCTAAAGATACTCCTATAATCCAGACACTAAAATCCAAGCATACAGTCGCAAATAATCGGTGTGTGCGTATGTTTCTGACAACTGCACACTCCAAAGCTTCTCCTCCAAAGGAGGAGGATAATAACGACACAAGATGGTCTTTGGGCTCTGATTAGGGACTTAAGGTCATTCTTTAAGCACTGAGTCACGTAAACACAGAGACATGGCAGTTTGATCATTTAAAAGCCTGAGTTTTAAAACATTCAGGAAGACCTAATAAATCCAAATTATGGTATATTTCTGGTCCCTAATAAAAGATAATAATAATAATACTAAAAAGAAAATTGCAATAAAATTGAAACAACACATTAACTACAATAAGGAGTTAAGATTAATTGCAATTAAATATGTAAATACATTTATAGCCCTCAAAAAATTACAATTTTACCATTTAGCATTTTGAATCAGCAAGATTTCTTTAGAAAGTAATTCATATTTTTATTCACCAATGATGCATTAAATTGATCAAAAGTGACAGTAAAGACATTTATAATGTCACAAAACAAATCTAATTTCAAACAAATGCAGCACTTTTGAACTTTCTATTCATCAAATAATCCTGAAAAAATAAATGCATCAAGGTTTCCACAAAAATATTAATCGGCACAACTATTTTCAACATTTAAAATAATAAGAAATGTCGAGTCAAGTCGAGGTCACACATACTTGTCATGTTTCCCTGGTAACTGTAGTTGTATCCTACAGCGATCAGCTGCCCGAATCTCCTCCTCTTTCTTTAAAATCAGGCGCTGAAGACCTGAAACCCAATCCTGAGCAACTGTCCCATTAACATTCTGGAAAGAGAGAGAGTGTAAAATGGACTTTGAGTGGTAAGAACTGTGTGCAGCCTGGTTTAAATATTGATCCTAAAGTGTTTGTGATATGAACACCTCACCTGATAATTCCCCTTCAGACTGCTGATCATAGTGGAGATCTGGTTCACCAAACCCAGGTCATGGATCAGGTTCTGTAGGTCCTGGTAAAGCTGCCCTGGACCCATATACAACTTATCTGCAAATGAGACACAGCCGATTGAAGCTCAAACTTAAAAAGTAATAAAAATTCTTACCTTTAAATAGCTTAAGTAATACCAACATCACACTGCTATTTGTTTAGTTTGGGGCAATTAAAATTTCCCGTCTTCACTAGTATTAAGGATTACAGCTGAATCTAAATCATGTTTTACAGTGAATCATTAAACGTTGGTTAAGATGAGTCATTATGAGACTGTGCTGTCTGTTTCCCAAATACTGCCCCACACAATAGACTGCTTTGTGCTGCTCTGCTCTTCCAAGATATAGAGAGAGAGACAGAAATGTTGAGTAGAGAGTGAGGGGAAAAGGAGATAGAGAAAATGAGAGAGAAAAGGAGCAAGAATGTATTTTCTTCTAGTCAGAGCTGACTGAAGTAAAATGTGAGTCTCTCTCACACACATTGATACACTAAAAAGAAACATGGCTCAGAAGGCAGAGTCAGCCATATAAGATCACACACTGCCTGCAATTGGCTGCATTTGTGTGTTTTTGTTTTGTTCAGTTGCATCAGGTTCTGCAAGTATACAACATCCATCCTTTTAAGAGGTGCTTAAAGATGTGGTAAAAAGGTTGTTTTATTCTCTACAGTCAAAGTTTTATAAAAGAGGGCAAAACTTTTTTATAAAGACCTGTTATTGTTAACTAAATTTAAAACTACTAAAAATTATTTTCAGTCACTGAATTTAAAATGTAACTTAAAGATTAGAAAGGCTGCCTTGGCCACTAACTGAAATAAGTTTAAAGTACTAATATTACTAAAACTGAAATAAAAATGAAAGCTCTAAAGAAATCTAAAAAAAAAAAAAAACAATAAAAGTACTAAAGTATAAATTAAAATAAAAAAACTATGAAAATATAAAAGCCAATATTAATAATTACCGTAACAGTATATAAATTACTAAAATAACACTGAGAAATACCAAGGTGGTATACTTCAGCACTTCACAAAGTCTTACACACTTACTAACTAAACTTAACAGAAAAACTAGATAAGAGTGTATACATTTTCTAAGTTTCAGCAAAATTGATAAATGTAAAACGGTACTCTGGAACTTCTCCATAACCTTTTCACAGCATCCGCAACAGTGACATCACCTCCCCTCCTGGTAGCTTTATTCTTCATGGTTAATTAGATTTGGAAAAGTAAAACGAGACAGAATAAAGAAAGAAAGAGGCTGGGAATGCAAGAGCTCTTGATTCAGTGCTCTAGTTTGAATCAGAGCAGCTCTTGCACAGACTGTGTTTTCAGTAACCATAGAGACAACGCCAGTCTTTTTCAAATGCACAGAAAAGTGATTTTTCTACCTTCAAGCATTAGTAGAAAGGCACAGAGAGTCCAACATGTTTCATCTGTGTCTAAAACTGTAAAAGCTTAAACAAGCATCCAATTGAGACCTATAGTGTTGTACTTCTACAGTGTGGGTTTTTGCATAATATCTTGTAAAATCCCACCGGAGTCCCTTCTTTTGTCACCTCAGCTGTTCTCAATAGAGCACATGAAACAGGAAAAACAGTCTTTCCTCTTTTGTTCAGCATTGTGAGTCAGTGTGACCTGTTCTCTCCAAACCACAAAAACAGAGCAGACAGCCTCCAAAGGGAGAAAAAAGACGTCCTCAACGGCAGATGATTTTGAAAAGAAATGTTGTGTCATTAGGGGTCAAGCCCTGAAGGGCTGTTTTATTATTATTCTGTGTTTTCTGCACTGGAGTCTCAGACAGCTGCAATAACTGCAGAATCCAAAAGATACAGGTATGTAAGTCAGCACCACATTATAAATATTTGTCAAGCATTACAATAAAACCCATATTTACAGGAGGTAGGACAGTAGCAATTTTTAAAACAACCCTCTGCCTAAAATCCCTGAGGAAACAGGCAATCCACTAAAACAGATGACTTTTAGCGGACTAGCACAGAACTCAGCAAACACTTCAAAGCGTCCTGCTTCACTTGGTATAATGAAGAGAGATGTAGTGTCTCTAACTTCTGTGCTTTAAGCAGAAAGCTTGCAAGTTCTCTCTCTTACCTCTTCCTCTCCCTATCCCCATCTCTCTCTATAGTTTTCTGTCTTCGCAGTTTCTCTTGACATGTTTCCATCAATGATTCATTTTTAAGATGTCACATTAAAAGCCAGACTTCAATCATGATTCTGTCAGACATGTCAAAACGTCTGGGACACTGGAAAAGCACAGTGAATGATATCTAATGCCAGTATCTTCAGAGTCACATTTTCCATTCAATAGCTAATCTATGACATCTTTATCTGGCTCTGACCATATTTCTTTCTGAATAAGTATGAGTCCTTTAAATGTCCTTTAAATATCTCTGCACATTTAAAAATAGCACAAGTGCATTGTTGCTTAAAGGTGGTGCAGAATGAATATCTCTCTAAGCACTTCCTCCTATTGCTGCAATCACTTGGCTATGTTAAGTTGTTTGATTATTTTTCAAATCAAGCTGACATTTCTATCCAAAACAACTTCAAGCACAACATCTACAGCTATATTTCTTCTGGAAAAGCCTCATTCAAGGACATAGTTGTGGTCTGGGTAGTAATCTCTGTAATTCATGGCCCAACCAGTGCTTGAATGTGAAAAGTTTGGGTTTTCAACCCAGAACCTGAACCACCATTTGACCTTGACCTCCAGTAATACATGAAAATAAGTTCTATTTGGCAGAGAAATTTGGCACAAGGTAGATGTGTTTGCATACATATTTTTGTCTGTATAACAGGAACTTACTAGGTTTAGCATTAATGACGACTTTATCTCCTGAGTGCGAGGGGGGAAATCGGGAGTCGCCCATCTCCTCGCTGGAGCCAAACTCTACAACCTCAACAAAACTCAAAGGAACGCTCCACTTGAGCAGGAAGCGCTGTCCTGAGGAAACACCTTCACCTCCAGCTCCCACATTCACACCATCTTGAGAGGGGCTGAAGGAGAGAAAAGCTAGTTTAATCAGACAGAAGAGGGATTTATGTGGAGGAAGAAGGTTTTACTGTAAAGATGTAGAAATTAAAATGTTTTCTGGACTGATGTTGTGCTAAACTGTGCAGACTGATAGTCATTACAGATAAAGGATGTGTGTCATACCGCCAGTTGGGGGTGGCACACATGAGTACATCATTCAGAAGAAAGACTCGTCGTTCTTTTGTCTTAATGATCTCCCCGCGATCATTATAAACGGTTTCCACAACGTCATCAGAACGAATCAGATAGCGGCTGCCGCTGCTCAGCAGCTGAGAGACAGAGAGAGAGAGAGAGAGAGAGAGAGAGAGATCAATGGAGAGAGAAGCAGAAACAGCAATAAAAGGACTGAGCTGGGAATTAAAAATTTAAGGGTCCTACTTTGTCACAGTCATTCTTCAGTCGACCCTAGACACACACACTTTCGCCCAAATAGGTCTGAAGGTTGATTTCAGGAAATAAATGGATAGTAAAGCACGCTAAAAACATTAGAATCTACTTATTACATCATTGCAAAATATTGATAATATTCTATTATTAGCTAAAGCAGACCATAAAATCTAAACTTCATTTAGAGAGATACACACCTATCATTCCACATAAAAGAGCAAGAAGACACAGAGTGCAAAGTTTAGCAAAATATATCAGAGCCCCAGATGGTGTGGAGCATTCAAGCTGGTTCTGTTTACAGGATTGGCTCAGTACTGACTTCATATCAGCGACAGCAGGACTTCACTAAAATCAGAAACACTCTGGGTTTAACCGCAATGTGAAACCACCAAATGTCAAATAACGAATTAGATGAAACACCCACACACACACATACACATACATTCATACACTTTTTTGAGGTGTACTACTGTGATCAATCAGAGGACAGGTTCTCACACCATGTCTCGGTGCAGAGAGGCTGCAGTACCTTGTTGAGGTAATGTTCATTCATAGCCTTAGCGATGTGTCTGATCTCACAGCGCTGATCTGCCTCTCTTTTCCTCTCATTTAATTTTTCGGCAAGTGTTTCCAGTTCAGTGAGAGCCATCTGAAGCGGAAGACGGTCAGGATGACCCACCGGCGTGTTTTTTAGCATGTCCTACAGAAAAGATAATAGATGTTAGCCTGTGAAAAGTACATCAACAGAAAAACTGAATAAATCATAATCTAAGCAAACAGTTCTGCCTTATGTGAATTCAGGAACTACATGAAAGTGACTCCACATCAGAGTGATGTGATGTGATGTGATGTGATGGGGATCAGAAAGAAAGAGGCGCCCTCTTCTGGAGATGTCAAGATATTTTTAATATTTTAATATGCTGGAGCAGTGTTTTTAAATACTAACAGAACTGAAAGTCTGTGTGTGTGTGTGTGTGTGTGTGTGTGTGTGTGTGTGTGTGAGAGAGATAAGACATACTTGCAGCAGCAGTATAAACTGAGGGAACCGCTGAATAGGCTTTATCATCAGTCCATAGAGGGTCAGACGGTCTTTACTGGTCTCCTGACGATGCTATACACAGACAGAATCAGCAAAGCTCGAGAATGAATTATGAACAAAAACATACACTACTGTTCAAAAGTTTGGGATTTAGATCACCAAAGCCTTGAAACTTATTTTTGTGAATTACGTAACAGAACAGTGCAGAACTGGTTGACAAGTAATTACTACACCACAGGAATATTCTGGACTCTTTTGGGATGTCTCACCTTGAGGAAGTCAAGGAAACAGGGTTTAGCGGCACATGCCTTCCGCACCACTCCCATCGCCAAGCTGAAGTTATTCACATATTCACTGTAAGCGTCCAACACCATGGACTTAGAAAACTGCAGAAGAGACAGAAAGAGAGGTGATGGCACTGATATGATAATGGAAAGCATGATGCTTTTTTACGAACTACAGGGGTTTCTCCTGATGCAGATAAATTTCAGACACACACACACACACACACACACACACACACACACACACATACACATACAGCTCTCAACAACTGGTTACGGGTGGAGAAGGTTTATACATGTAGAAACTCAGATAAAGGGTGTGGTGTGTGATTAAAAGTTCAGGAGTTTAGACAGGGCATAGAGGCACAATAAAAATGCAGTTCTTTTCACACAGAAAGAGACATAAATGTAATAAAACTTTGACTACAAAAAAAATAAAATAAATAAATCTATGAGATGATCAGTGTTGTAAACTTTCACACACCAGAGCTCCCACAACAAATCAATTCAGTCATAAAATCCGTTATCTCACCGATGCTACAAACACATCTCCGATCATTTCCAGCTCATCCCAGTCGGACACACGGCTGGCCAGTGCCATCTGGAACAGGGCGTGGCACTGCAGGATCTCCCGAATCCGATAAAACATTACCTTGCGCTTGCGGTCACTCAGTAACCGAGGCTCAATCTCAGCCAGCGGCTTCTCATATTGCTGTTATGTGTAAAGCATGTAAAAAGAATTTTCAGAAACTAAAATAAAGGTTTTACATTATAATGCATTTAAAAAACAAATTTACACTGCAATGTAAACCAGAACTGAAATAAAATAGTAAAAACCTCTAAAATTCTCTTCAGAGCTTCCAGATAATTCTTCTCACTCTCTAGAATCATCTCCAGAATGCATCTCCTCATCACCTGTTCATGCACATACAAAAACAACATACAGGGGCACTTAAGTCACACTCAGAAAATGTGTACATTTATTTTAAATAAATTACTTCATTCACTACTCTTCAAAAGTTTAGAATAAATAAAATTGTGGTTTTTGAAAGAAGTCTCTTTTGCTCAACAAGGCATGTATATGATCAAAAATACAGTAAAAACAATAACATTGTGAAATATTAAAATTTAAACTAACTTTATTTTTTCTATTTTAATATATTTTAAAATGTAATTTATTCCTTGAAGGCAAAGCTGAATTTTCAGTATCATTACTCCAGTCTTCAGTGTCACATGATCCTTCAGAAATCTTTGTGAAATATGCTGATTTGGTGCTTAAAGAAAATTTCTTCCTAGTATTAGTGTTGAAAACAGTTGTGCTGCTTTATGTTTCTGTGGAAAGAAACCATGATTTATTTTTTTCAAGATTATCTGATAAAGACATGAATAATTTTTAAAATGTCACTTTTAAATAGTACATGCTTCCTGAATAGATATTAATAAAAAAATACTGACCCCAAACTTTTGAACAGTAGCGTTCAACAGTGAGTAAAAAAATCCCTTGTCAAAAGTTGGTTAAAAGTAAAAAAGAAAAAGCTCAAAAAAGGCAGATAAGACTGTAAGAACCTGGTGTTGAGAGAGCCCGTCAGGTGCAGGTCCCAGCACTGGGTCCACATTAAAACACTCCACCTCGATGAACAGATCTGACTCTTCAAAGCAGCTGGGTTTCTTCTCTAAGGAAATAATGATGAATCAAATGAATTAAACAGAAGGAGACAATCATTTGCAAATTAATTAACCCGGAGGATGTACTACTGTGCTCTTACCATGACAGAGAGATCTGGTGCGGATGAAAGATCGTCCCTTTCTCACCACAGCTTTGGTTTTCTGCAGACCATCTTTAGTCCCATCTTTGGCTGCTTTTACAAGCCGCTGCATCTGTAGCACATGCAATAAAATTCAGCAGTGAGTTCTGAACTACAATCACTTAAAATAACAAGGGGGGAATTCACTAAAAATGAGATAAGATTCTAACTGTGCCTAAAAATTATGCAATCAAGTAACAGTATACAAAAACTCTATAAAGAAATCCACACACTGCAATTCCTCAATCATTTTAGCAAACTTAGCTTCAGGAATACTGCAGACAAATGCGTCTCAACTCTTTAGTGAATTCACCCCCGAGATTTCAGATCATTTTAACCGGCGTTCACCATGGAGAATAACTATCCAACTTAAGATCTCAACAAAACATGCATCCAAACACAATGCTCGATCGACACTGACACCAGATGAGTAAAATGAGGGATAAAAGAACATGAGGACTGATGGATGAATAAGAGAAACAGCGACTGCAACTGCAGCTCCGCAACTGCAAATCTGCAGAACTCGACAGATTTTTCCCAAAAGTAGTCCGATTATACCAATATTTAATACATGTTGTGCCCTGCTGTGGCAGTCACTGAAGGGCAAAATTGTATACCAACAATGTTTTCAAACACAGAATGACATGCGAAGTCTGAGGATGAATGAGAGGTAAAATTGTGTACAACATTCACTCTCCACAGATGACAACAGCTACATCTATGGAGACACAAACAGATGTTTAGTGGGGATGATGGAGGTCTGGGGGTTAAACAGAGGAAGCCCACCACCAGGACGACTAGCACAGAGAAGAAAGAGCTCCTCCAAAGACAGTCAGGCTGACATACACATTTTTTTTCTTTTACCTTTTGCTCGTGTTTGTGTTTGAGCTGCTGTAGCTCTACTGTCCCCACTGTGTTTGCCATGAGATCTCGCATCTTTCTCTCATAGTGCTCTTTCAAACGCGCCAGATCTTCAGACAGCTGAACGGAGGGCAGAGAACGAGTTACTGTACACAGCCGCCATCACTCCTTCACTCCCTCATTCTGTTCAGAATCTCGCTCCAGTAATATACCTAATGTTTATATGGCATGCTGTTGTTTACCATTCACTGAAAATAAAATTCCATAATATTTATCATTATTTTTTGTTATGGCCAGTAACTAACATTACAAAAATAAGAATCAAATGAATTCTGAAATAAGTAATCATGTATTTAAGAATTATTTATATAACATTCCATAAAGATTGTGCAAGCATAGTGAGGCATGAGACAAAATTACTGCTGATTACAAATGATGGCATGACACAGATATGATTGAGAAATATTACTTCAAAAAAAAAAAAAAAAAAAAAAACTCGGAAAATTCCCTTAATGCATTTCATTTCGAGCAGTTCCTCACAAGCGTATCTTAAACCTCACACACACACTCTTAAACAAACTCCCACAAATCCCTCTCTTCAAAATTATAACTATAAATTTGTTTTGCCAGTTCAGAAATAAACAAATGCCTTGGCCAGACTTTGAAATAAACACACACAGTATTCACTCAAATAATCCTCTTCTACTAAATCAGTGCCTACACACACAAACAAAACCAAAACCATTACAAGCAGATTGAAGTCTTTTCCCGTTTTTAAATATTAGTGTGGGCAAATGTGAAAAACCTATGATCCAGGCTTCAGATCTCATTACACTGACACACACACACACACACACACACCTCTAAACTTCTATTACACTGGATCTCTGCTGTTCAAGCCAAAGAAACAGCAGAGGAAAAAAGAAGAGAGAAATAATGAGAGAGACAGTAGCAGTACGAATACATACATGTGTTTTCTTGCTGGGTGCACGGCCCCTGACAAAGGCATCTGGGAGGCCGTTCTCTCCATGTCCATTCTCCGTGTCACTGGCTTCCTCGTAGCTCTCAAACTCACTGGAACTCCAGCCGTTGTCCAGAGAGCTGCTGCCGCCCTCTTCCCCGAACTCAACATCATCATAGATCATCTCATCCGGGTCTGACATACACACAGTTTTCACATTATTCAAAAACAGCCCCATTCTATCCCTCATGAGCTGTAACAGCAAAGCTGTCAGTCACATGACACTGTCTTATTGCTGAGCAGGCAAATTTTACTCTCAGTTTTCATATCTCTCACATTTGCATAGCCAATCTACAGGGGTGGAAAAATAATTGCTTTACAGATGTATCAGTTCTCTAAAACAATTCTGGATCAATCAGCTAATCTGAATTTGAATGCAATTATTAATAACTGTAGTTTTTTAAAAACCACATGCAGGATAAAACATATACAAAATGTGCAATGTGGTGTGCAATCACAGCATGAGCTTTCAGCTGCTAGCTGGAAGGTAAATAAACATGAAGAAATACATCATACAATAAAGACTAGATGAACACACCTGTAGTTGATCCAGAGTTCTCTCTTGGTACATCATCATAAATCACTTCATCTGGACCTAAAATAAATAGAAACATGCCAACAAAAACAAATGGTTCAAATTCTCATGTCCAACCAAACCAAAGCAGTGCAGTGGGTCTCAGAGTGTGTACAGTATTTGTTAACGAATCCTCTGAAGGAGGCTTAGCAGTTCTTCAGCGAGAAGGAAGGAAATGTCTGAGATTCTCTTCAGAAACAGGAAACACAGCTAAACAAGGCAAACAAGGCTTCATACATACATTCACATGTAAATCTGAGCATTTTATCAGCCTAGCAAAATGCTGAGAACTTACTCTCCATCCAGGCCGTGTTTGCTGGGTCTGACACCCACTTAGTAAGAGCATCTTCCTCTCTGATGACTGGACACTCTTCACTGAAAACACTGAACATGCCACTTGGAATTAATATTCATAAACACTTCCCTTTAAAATATTAATCTGAGCTTGCACTGCAGTATTCAAATATTATTACGAGAACATGAAGTCCAAACTATTTTGCACATGAGCATGCAAGCACAAAACCTCTACACAAAAATAGAGGAAAAATCCCCTAAAAGTACTCCATAATACAGAAAGTTTCATACAGCAGAAGGACATTAATATGCATCTGTAAAGCAGCACTGAACATCTGAGCGGTCTCACTCACCTGTCCACTGGAGTATTTCCTGCTCCCACTACAGTCACTGCGGGACACAGCAAAACAATTGATGCATTATAGTCAGAATAGCACCAATAAACACATTCAAATAAAATTCTTAAAATCATATAACAGTGAGTTCAGACCATGTCAAAACCAAAAAATGTGCAGGTTTACAGCTTGAACACCATTACACCACAAGGGGACAGTAATGTGCTGAGTGTGTCTGCTACAAGTTTCAACACACCTCATCTCTACCTACATTACTAGTCTAGATGAACTTGCCTGGATGTATGTTTCACATAACTGTAAAAACTTTGTACCTAAAGGATTAAGCTTAAATGCATGAAATTATAATTATAAATTGAGTATACATGAATTAGTAATAAAATGTAAATAGTGTGTGCACATGAATCTATATATTATAAATTATAATATACAAGTCATAAATTGTGTGTACATGTTTTTTTTTTTTAAATATAATTTAAAAAAAAATGCAATATGAGCGAAGGGTGGCTACATTGAAGAAACCTAAACTATAAGATTTGCTTTTGATTTAACATTTACACTGCATAATTTCCATTTTTCTAAATGTTAGAAATGGTTTTGTAAAAATGTGTATACATTTGAGAATACTCATGTAAAATCTAGTTAACATTCAGGCTACTGTTACACTTTAGAGAAAACAGGAAACCTCATCACAGCCAAAGCCACAGCTAAAATTATCCCCAACTTCCTCATGGCAAAACCTCAGAAAAAGAAGAGACAGAGCGCATGAGAGAAATGAGGTGAGAGCAAGGAAAGTAAAAAGAGAGAGGATATGTATGGTGATGTGAACCCCTATTCCAACCAGACCAATGGAGAGAATAAATGAAATGAAAACAGGTGGGAATAATCTCTCTTTTACCATCTTCATCCATAGAGAAGTGTCGGATGATAACTGGGGTGGTGTAGGTTGGTGGGATCACCGGCACATTTGAGGGCGTTGCATAACCA